>JAZHYW010025478.1:0-36308 GCA_037355805.1 Ixodes ricinus | reverse complement strand
GTTTTGCCTTCAGCTGTTCGCCGGGAATTTTTTTGCTTACAACGACGACATGAAAATTTTCTTGGCTGGTAGAGGTATACAACTTCGCTGTGAAAAGTAATCCGGTTACTCAAAACGAATTCCTTCCATGTCTGTCCCCGGCCGACCTGTGAATTCCGTGAACTGCCCCCACCTGAGCATCATGATGTGCGGGCCTGTGGGCGACTCGACGGTGAGCAGGTTGGAGAAGTTTCCGACCAGGCTGCTCAGAAGGGCGTTCAGGGAAATGAGCAGCGACGGCGTGAGTCGCCTCGGCTCCCCATTTTGGGAAGCCTCGGCTGACCCGGACAGGGGCAGGGTTCCGGGCTCGGCGTGATCGCCGACGTGGAGCTTACTGCGGGCCACGCCCGTGTGGAGCTCCAGGTTCTCTCTGGCCACCGACTCCAGGAAGCGGGACACTGCCTGGCGGTTTTCCACCCGGAACCGCTTGTGGCGTTCGGCGCCGGGTACGGGGGCTTCGGCAGCAGGCTGGGCTTGACCCCGGGGTGCATCTCGACGCGAACAATCTCCAGGTATCGCTTGAGGCGGCGCAAGGCACTGTTGTTGTGTTTCTCTTGTTTGCCCTTTCCTGCGGGAGAGAACGGTTTGTCTGTTTCTTCAGAGTGTCGAACCGGAACCGAACCGAACCGAAAACCGGAACGGAACCGTTATTTTTAGCCGAACCGGAACTGAACCGAACCGATATCTTTGCCGCCATTTTGGAACTGAACAGGAACTGAACCGGTAAAAAATATAACGGTAACCGGTTCAAAACGGTTCACGGTAATTTTTTTTATTACAAAATGAGCATTTGAGAAGTAAAAGGGTGCAGCTGTATTTCTGTGTAGTGATCGAACTGTCATATACCGATTTGTAATGAAGAAGAAATTGTTTGTTTTTGTGGCACTTTTGTAGTGGCACTACGATTAATAATGTGTCACGTGGTCACATGACGTCATGGTGCCAAGACCTGCTGTCAAATAATGTCACGTCACGTGGCCCCGTGACGTAGCGGCGTGACTCACCACGTCAAGTCGACTTAAATTGAGAACATCACTAGATGTATTAGCGTTGTTGACAGCGTGACGTCACATGCTATCACGACTTCTCCTCGCGAGTCGCGTGACACCATGACGTACTAGATTGTTATGCGCCCGAGTCGAGTGCTCGGGTTCTTGACAATTAGCTTCGCCAAACATTTGTGTTGGCTCGTGTTCAATCAAAGATGAGAATAACCGAACTCTAACAATGTCTAAAACTCAACTCATGGTTTATTCTTTGCCAACAGCATAGCATGACTATGGTGAACACGGACGGTATACTATAATTAGCGTAAGATCACGTGGCCGCTTGTTCTAAAAGCAGGTTGAGGAGGAACAACAGTTCCTTTCCTTTATTTTTTCGACATCCACCATTGAGAGGAGAGGAAACCTAATGGATGATTTTGCAAGCTACCAACGTCAGGGATCAGCTCTTAGCAGTATATACTGTAAGTCCAAAAATTGTTGCACAAACTATTTTACATGTACACATCATTGAGACACCCAAACATGTTTTTGTTGTTGCTGAACTGTCTCAGAAAGTTGTCCCCGAGAATAGAAGCATTGAAAGGGATGATACGGCTTATTAATCAGACGATGAACAAAACTACAAGTATGTACGGCAGGGATACATGAAAAGAAATTCTCGCAGTTTTGTTTAAACTTCACAGTATTGGGGTGCAAAATAAAAGAAATGGAGAATTACTGTTAAAAAATGACACAAATATACTTATCGAATTGGCACCCCAAGACGGAGGAGGAGTCCCTCAGAATTAATTAAGAGGGGGGGGGGGGGGTCTGAAAACAAACTGTGGTGTAAAGGTTCCTCTGCTCCACATCTTCGGCACGACCAGACAGCGTGATCCTGCAAAACTACTACTTTTGCAAAACCAGTACTGCCAGAAAGAACGTTTTTGCGGTGTCGGACGTCCGTGCCGTTACTCACAACGCTGCACCAAGCAAGAATAATTTTTGTTTCTGAATACATGGGTTGCACTAATGCCACTAAACGAGCTACGCTGCAGAGTAACGACACTTTTGTTCATATTGTGACTTAAAATCATGGTTGCCCGTCGTCTGAAGCTTTATCTGAAATCACAGTAAACGCTTTTCCGCCCTCCCCAATTGTTTAAACAGTTCGCGATAGGAAAAAAAACAATATTATGTGAGCTTCCTAACACCGAATCTAATGCTGAGGAAGTCGCACTTTTGAATCATGACGATCGGCAGTTGGGTGTGCTCTGCACAAGCCCCGAAATATAGTGGCGCCCAAAACAATGTCGGGGAACGGAGTGCCGATACTCTAAGCGCAGCTAATTGAGTGGTTCTAGCTTGCACTGAGGGCGAATCTCTGCAGAGCGCATTTTGCACCACCGGATTGAATTTTCCCAGCAAAAAGAAATCTCAATGACCACTAGAGCGGCCGTGCCGCTAGCAGATAGTGCGATGATGTCACTACCAAACCATGTTAAACAGTTCAGTCTTCTGGTGAAATGTGATGTTCTCAACATAATACTCCATTTAACTTTAAGCGTGAGCGTAGTAGAACCTACAAGAGCGAGCTCCGGGCTTTCAGCGTCCCTGCCAAGCACGCGCGCTAGTGCAGTGCAAGTACTGTTCAGGACCACATGCTCGCGCTTGTTGCATCGGCTGCGAAGGGGCCCTGCAAAGCATTTCTGGTTATTTTTTTCTACATTGCATCGCATTCGCTCGAACTAGTGAGTGGGACTTTAGCAATACATAAAACATAAAATAAATAAGAAAGCTGGTGTATTTTGAACGTAATAGGTGAAAGACGTTCAGAATTTTGAGCACATTTACTTTTGCTGATGACGCCCTTTGTCTGAACCAACAGAGAACCGAAACGACAAGAGCGTGCAACAACCATGCGCTATCTCCCTAATTGTTGGAAATTAACATCCATTTATGAAGATTTGAACGCCCCACCAATTTACGAATCTTCGAAGCGAACATTACAGTGAGAGTCACGTCCTTCAAAGGATGTTGTCATTATCCGACGCTCTAAGAGCAATGTCGTCACTGAACGCTCCTGTCTGACACTGAAAGGCACGCCTTTGGAAGCAATATTGGACGTGACGAACACATAGCTCACAGAATTGATCCGTCCTCTTTGTCTGACTCTTTCGTATATCTTGGAAGCAGCATTTGGTTTTCTTCGTAACCTTGCTGTACCCCTTTAAGCTGAAACGAAGTATAGCAGAAGGGGATGTCCAAATTGTAATGTTTTTCAGTATATATAGGAGTCTTGCGATGATATGCGGTAGCCGAATAAAATGCTAGAGCGCGAACGACTGATAAAAAACTGAGTTGTAAAATGAGGCCCCAAAACAAGTGCACGTAAAACCGAATATAACGTTAGCCTCCCGAGAATGTATTTAGCGAAGTTTCGAGCTCGTGCAAGGCAATGTCCAAATGTGATTTAAATTACAAATATATTGTCCGTTCTTTGCGCTATTTATGTGTAATTAGGAACATCATTGCACGTATCTCTATTAGAGAAATACGGACCACAACCAACCAAGTCCTAAACAGTTAGGAACCCGACGTTTCAAAACCGATGCGGTTTTTCATCAGGGGCGACTATTTACACCTGGAGAGCAGTAGCTTCTTTTCCATCTATGGAGTGTCGTTTGCCTCACTCACGTTTTCTTTTTCAAGTGCTTTAGTCCGTTGACATACGCCGATGGTTAAGTGCCTGTCGACCTATTTAGCCCGACCTATTGAAACGTCGGGCTCCTAACTGTTTAGGACTTGGTTGGTAAAGGTCTGTATTTCTCAATTTCTTGACCCAACCAGACGGAGTTCCATCAAACGTGTTTACGCTCAAAACATGCATCTCTATATATTTCTTCTTGCAGTAAGGCGTCCTGTATGGGATTATTTAGAAGAATATCATTTATTATCTTTCTTTCTGCACATTTCGGGTATTCGCCTTCAGATCTATAATGTGAGCACACAGTCCTTTTTGGCATACCCCGCGACCCGGTGTTTCATACTGCCAAACAGCGAACATAAAAACACGTTTCCGCAGACTCAACAGATGGCGTATTTTTGAGTATCATCCTCCCCTGTCGGTGTCAAGCGAATATGTGAGCTTCATACAGTCAAATTTATTGATGACAATACAAAAATATTTAATTACTGCCTGAATATATGACAACATAATTAAAGGGACGATCACATCATACGTAAATGCACCACCAAATTATATAAAATACGCTCTGCAAATTTTTTCCGGCGTTTTTGTCCTCGATAGGCACGTCTATAAGTGAGTTGGGGGAACCTTAAACAACCTTTTTAAGCTGATTTAAAAAAAAAAACTTATGTGCTCCTGACGCATATTCAACTTCTCAAACATATGAAAGTCTGTTGCTTCTTTTATGTGATGAACAACAATTTTATGTGTCTGTGGGCTATACGAAAACAAAGTGCACAGAGGCGCGTGGCGGAACTATGATGATTGCGCACGCAAACTGTCACGCAAACTGCAATGTCGAGTAGAGTACGAAATACTACTTTGTTCTAGTTAACAAAAAAAAAAGCAAAAATAACGTGTTTTTTTTGTTAATTGAATTGACCAACATTTTGTTAAGAACAAACCTCAAACACCAAGCTATGTCGAAAATGTTCACTTCTGTACGCGCTATTTTAGGACAGATACATTTTGAGTACGAAGGTCACTTTTTTCTGCATGATTATTCGCCTGCATCGCGGTGCTGAGTGTGAACAATGTTGGTTAGGAAAGCAAGCGTTGTGATTGCCGCTCAGTGTTTCGAGAAAAGGTAGACTGAAAGGGTTTGTCCTAAAACAATCTTGACATTTTGAAAATATTATTGCTTTTAGCTCAGTTGCGTCGTCATCATACATATTGCGAAACGTATTTTGTAAACTAGATTTCAGGATATATATATGGCAAGGACGTGCCCATTTCATGAGTTTAAGTACTGCAATTAGTTCCTAGGTTCAAGAGCACAACAGGATTAGATTTTTAATACTGCGACGCAAAGTTGTACCAATCACAAGTATTTTAGGTGATCTTCCAGACTGATAACCTTTTAATTCAAATAAAATATACGCGACCGAGATAAAGAAAAAAAAACAGACGTTGAGTTATATAAGATCATCTATACTCCCTTTCACCTTAGGTCCGAGGGCGGCCGATGTTATGAGCCGAATGGCCAGTCAAACAGCGCAAAAAGCTCAAAAAGCGCAACGTCATGGCGTGCTCTCTGCGCTTGATAGGACTAGCCGGCGCATGAGCGCGCACAGAGAGACGGCGAATAGCGGCTGGTCCTATCTCCTACAGAGAGCACGCCATGACGTTGTGCCTCTTTCGCTGTTTGTTTGGCCCTTCGGCTCATAACATCGGCCGTGCTCGAACCTAAGCTGAAACGCAGTATAGCTTCTCTTTTACTGTTTCATCGAAATTAAATAACGAATTTTATTTTTCGTACCTGAAACTAAAATTGGATTATACGAATGATAAAAAGGTATACTGTTACTCGTTTCACTGTTGAAATAATGCCTATTGCCAAAAAAACGCGGAAAATATATTCTCAGTATAGCGGTTCAAACCGGTTCGAACCGGTTCAAACCGGTTCGAACCGTTATTTTTTGCTCCCGGAACTGAACCGGAACTGAACCGAAAGCCGTGAACCCGAACCCGAACCGAACCGATAAAAATTTCGGTTCGACACTCTGTGTTTATTCGCTAAGTCACAAAGCGTGCCCGGGGCAACCTTAAGCGGGCGGTGAAACGGTTTCCGGACTTTGGGAAATTAACTGCAGCAATTAATCTGTGTCACCTACAAAACAAAGAACAAAAACCGTATCTTTTTCTTTTGCGCGAACTAGTTTTTTTATAAAAAAGTTAATGGCGTTTTTTTAGGAGACACCAGCTGAACAAACCAAGCATACAAATGTAAGGAGGGTGAGAAAGACGCATTCAATCGCTGGACTACCAACTGCATTTAATGAATCATTTCATCTTCATCGACAGGCTAGGATGAATCAAACCTAGCTTGCTTCACTTCTTCCTTTTTTTTCTTTTTTTTCCTCATTTTTAAACTGGGGCATACTGCTCGTCTGTCCACTTGTGGGCGGTACTTTCACCTCGCAAGAACGTCCTCTCTTCTCTGGTTAAGGTCAAAGATGGTGAACTAACACACATGTCCCCTTTTTCTTCTATGTTTAACGCTTCTAAAACCTCACGTGCAAATTGGTTTCGATGGTGCCCCATGATGGTAACTTTGTCTAAGTTTGCCTTGCACTTGCAGTCATGGCAATGTAGGGCTAAGTGCCCTGCTGCCGTCAAGTTCTTCAAACTATTGGCATGTTCCCGAGTCCTATCATTTATTCACCGCCCCGTCTGTCTGATGTAACAGCGGCCGCATGTCAGGGTATGTGGTATATAACCTCCTTGTCGCACTGGGCATAAACGGTCCTGTGATTGGTGCCGCACCCCTTCCTGTTGCTGGTTTGCCCCTGATTGACCTTGCGGCACAACGAATAGGCCTTATTGGGCGCCGAGCACAGCACTTGTACCTCGTGCCGATTTGCCATCTTTTTTAACCTATGTGTAATCCCATGAATATATGGGACAACCACAAACGGTCTTCTTGTCTTCTTTTGCTGTGTGGAAGGGTCGTTGCGTCCGCATGTCGTCTTGATGGTGCGGCAAATTCTTTCACACACGGAGGCAATTACATGTCGTGGGTTGCTCGCGTCCTCGAGTCTGGATATTTGCAACTCGAAGCTTTGGGAGATCTGATGCTCACATGATTTCTTCAGGGTAGAAAACAGGGCTGTGACAGCTACTGCCTGCTTAACAGTTTTTGAATGCTGCGACGAGAAGGGGAGAAACCCTTTGCCTGAACGGGCTTGGTATCTCCAGCAAACATGGTCAGCTTTGAACTCCAAAACCAAATCAAGAAACTTGTTGGTCTTCCTGACTGGAAGCTCATGCGTGAAAGTGAGCCTCATGCATGACTTCTGAAAACTCCTCAGGATGTTGTCGAGGCACCCGTCGTTATGATCGTCAACTTCTGTAGTGCATAAAATAAGGAAATCATCTGCATACCTAAATATCGCCGCGATTCTGGAATCTTTAATGCTTTCTTGGATGGAACGCCCGCACGCTCCGAGAAAAACTTCACACATATGTGGGGCCACTTGGGATCCTATGCACACGCCGCTTCTCTGCACGTAGTGGCGATCTTGGTAGGCCACCACCGTGGCTGATAGGTAATAGCGCAAAAGTTCTAAGAAGGTATCCACTTGCATGCCTGCCGCATTCTGGAATGATGTGAGGCCTTGGCCTTCTGTGTTTGACCGAAGAACTTGTAGTAGACGTTCATGCGGGATGGAGTAGTACATGTCTTGAACGTCCATGAAAAACCCAGACACGATGATGTTCCCTTTTTCTTTAAGTAAAGATGTCACATTTTCAGAATTGGAAATCCGGAAAGGGTCTTGTATTGAAACAAGGTTGATCGTTTCGGAAAGAAATTTGGACACGCAAGCTTGCCACGTGTTCCTCTCCGAAATAATTGCCGGGAACGGACTTCCCTCTTTGTGCGTTTTGGCTGAGAAGAACACCGTTAACTGGTTAATCTTGGCTGCCTTGATCTTGGAGCACAAACCACCCTGATGGTTTCTCTCTAATATCGTGAGAATGGCTTTTTTGTTGCTTTTCTTCTATTGACGTCAACCTTTCCGGAAAGGAAGGAGGAATTAATGCCGATTGTTGGGCTAGTTGGTACTGGGAATTCGACGACATGATGGCGCTTAAGACGAGGACAAAGGGAGACTCCGTGTTGTCTAGTCTCCCTTTGTTCTCGTCTTAAGCGCCATCATGTAGTCAAAGGAAGGAGGTTTTGTAGTTCTTGACTCAGGGGCCTTTGGAGAAAAAGCCCTTCAAACCATGAACAAGAATTTTGTCCCGGTTGGCGTCAATAGAACAAAAGCAACAAAGAGACATTCTCACGATATTAGAGAGAAACCATCAGGGTGGTTTGTGCTCTAAGATCAAGGCAGCCAAGATCGACCAGTTAACGGTGTTCTTCTCAGCCAAAACGCACAAAGAGGAAGTCCGTTCCCGGCAATTATTTCGGAGAGGAACACGTGGCAAGCTTGAGTGTCCAAATTTCTTTCCGAAAAGATCAACATTGTTCCGATGCAAGACCCTCTCCGGATTTCAAATTCTGAAAATGTGATATCTTTTCTTAAAAAAAGGGAACATCATCGTGTCTGGGTTTTCCATGGACGTTCAAGACATGTACTACTCCATCCCGCATGAACATCTACTACAAGTTCTTCGGTCAAACATAAAAGCCAAAGGCCTCACATCATTCCAGAATGCGGCAGGCATGCAAGTGGATACCTCTTAGAACTTTTGCGCTATTACCTATCAGCCACGGTGGTGGCCTACCAAGATCGCCACTACGTGCAGAGAAGCGGCGTGTGCATAGGATCCCAAGTGGCCCCACATCTGTGTGAAGTTTTTCTCGGAGAGTGCGGGCGTGCCATCCAAGAAAGCATTAAAGATTCCAGAATCGCGGCGATATTTAGGTATGTAGATGATTTCCTTATTTTATGCACTACAGAAGTTGACGATCATAACGACGGGTACCTCAACAACATCCTGAGCAGTTTTCAGCAGTCATGCATGAGGCTCATTTTCACGCATGAGTTTCCAGTCAGGAAGACCATCAAGTTTCTTGATTTGGTTTTGGAGTTCAAAGCTGATCATGTTTGCTGGAGATACCAAGCCCGTTCAGGCAAAGGGTTTCTCCCCTTCTCGTCGCAGCATTCAAAAACTGTTAAGCAGGCAGTAGCTGTGACAGCCCTGTTTTCTACCCTGAAGAAATCATGTGAGCATCAGATCTCCCGAAGCTTCGAGTTGCAAATATCCAGACTCGAGGACGCGGGCTACCCACGACATGTTACTGCCTCCATGTGTGAAAGAATTTGCCGCACTATCAAGACGACATGCGGACGCAACGACCCTTCCACACAGCAAAAGAAGACAAGAAGACCGTTTGTGGTTGTCCCATATATTCATGGTATTACACATAGGTTAAAAAAGATGGCAAATCGGCACGAGGTACAAGTGCTGTGCTCGGCGCCCAATAAGGCCTATTCGTTGTGCCGCAAGGTCAATCAAGGGCAAACCAGCAACAGGAAGGGGTGCGGCACCAATCATAGGACCGTTTATGCCCAGTGCGACAAGGAGGTTATATACCACATACTCTGACATGCGGCCGCTGTTACATTGGACAGACCGGGCGGTGTATAAATGATAGGGCTCGGGAACATGCCAATAGTTTGAAGAACTTGACGGCAGCAGGACACTTAGCCCTACATTGCCATGACTGCAAGTGCAAGGCAAACTTAGACAACGTTACCATCATGGGGCACCATCGAAACTTATTTGCACGTGAGGTTTTAGAAGCGTTAAACATAGAAGAAAAAGGAGACATGTGTGTTAGTTCACCATCTGTGACTTTAACCAGAGAGAGAGGACGTTCTTGCGAGGTTAAAGTACCGCCCACAAGCAGACAGACAAGCAGGATGCCCTAGTTTAAAAATGAGGAAAAAAAGGAAGAAGGGAAGCAAGTTAGGTTTGACTGATCCTAACCTCTCGATGAAGATGTAGTGTTTCATTAAATGCAGTTGGTAGTCCAGCGGTTGAATGCGTCTCTCTAGTCCTCCTTACATTTGTATGCTTGGTTTGTTCAGCTGGTGTCTCCTAAATATGTTTAACCAACGTGCTCAACTCTTTCCCATTGAAAGCTGTTCACAACTCTCTGTAACGCCGAATTAGAGCACAGCTCTTGAGGAGGAGGGAAGGGCACTGAGAGGAAGGTATACCCCTCCTCCCTCCTCATGTTCCACAGTCCGGGCGGTGTAGCCATCGCCTCATGAGGGTCACGTGACCTCACGGGGGTTATGTGACGTCACCGGGGTCACGTGACCACAGGCTGACAACTGTGAGGTCAGGCGACGATGACGTCATCACGACGATGTCATCGTCATCGTGATGAAGTCATCAGTGACGTCACGTGTGATGTCATCGTGATGACGCCATCGTCATTGTCGCTGATAACGTCACCAGTGACGTCACTGATGACGTCATCATTCCTGGTGACGTCATCAGTGACGATGGCGATGCGAATGCCGATGACGTCATCAGTGACGATGACGATGCGGATGCCGATGACGTCATGAGTGACGTCACTGATGACGTCATCAGTGACGATGACGATGACGTCACTGATGACGTCATCAAAACGTCACCAGTGACGTCATGCGTCCCATAATGCACCGAGCGGTTACGCCGACGGCGACGGCGACGCCGCTCAAGCCGGAAATGGGCGCCTAAGAGCTGCGCTCTACAAATGAAACAAATCGAAGGTCAAAGTGCCTCTCTACTCTAACGTCGTCTGTCGAGTGATGTACTCTGGGAGACCAAATGTTTTCACGTTGGGCTCTTTCTTCGGATCCCCCAGCTGATTCCTCCGCTATTGCATACTTTTCCAGGATTCGAATCGTCGAAGGTCGCGACGAGCGATTAACACGAAAGACGGATAACCACGGGGCTGACGGCGAGTGTAGCAGCAAAGGGGGCAGGTTTTGTTGACTTCCGCGGGTCGCCTGTGACGTGTCACCGTAGTTCCATTAACCTCCACACGGGGCTGCAAATCGGCAAATAATTCGTTTTCTTTCTTTTGCGATTACGCTGCGGAATAGCAGTTTTTTGGGGGCAAGGTGACGCATTTTTAAGTAGCATAAGACGTGGGAACAACGTGGGAAAGGGAGGCTCGGGCAGACCCTACAAAACTCACGTTGGTCCCACGAGGGCGATGCGTGAAAATGGCCAATGTGGGCTGCCCTCGCAGTGCCACGGTGGGTTCCACCTCAGATACGCGAGGGCGAATTTGGGCACAGCGTTGGCATGCCCAACCTTGGCTGCCCATACAATACACCCGTTGTCCCACGTCGGCTACGCGACGGCATGCCCCGATTTGGGCTGCCCACGAAATACCTCCGTGGTCCGACCTCGGCAATGCGGGGGCAGAGTTAGAGAAAATAGGAGCAAAGCGTGGGCACGCCCGAGTTGGGCTGCCCATGTAAAACTCCCGTGAGTCCCACCTCGGCTCAGCTGGGGCCAAATTTTCGAAGATTGGAACTCTATGGCGGCAAAACGTGGACATGCCCGACTTGGGCAGCCGTTATAAACCCTCGTGGGACATATATTGGCTCAGCGGGGGACAAAGGCAATGATGTGGGCTCCAGGGCGGCTAAACGTCGGTGTGCTCGAGTTGGGTTGCCGGTCTAAAAACCCCGTGGGTCCCACCTCGGCTCTGCGGGGGCCAAGTTTACAAAGATGGGGGCTGCATGGCTGCAAAGCGTGGGCATGCCCAACTTGGGCTGCCCACATCGAACTTCTTGGTAAAATTGGCGCAAAGACAAGGGAGGAAGAACGTAGATACAAGATAGAGCTCTACTTACAACTGGCGTATAATACTCTGAGAGAAAGACAAAAACAAGTATTGACATTTAAAAGAGAAAGACACGAATAAAAACATGAGAAATTAACAGTGAAAGAATGAGGGGAAGAAACAGAGAAGTAACAATAAAATGAAAGAGACAAGAAAAAACGAGGAAGAAAAGGGGGTGAGGTTTAAGCTTGACGGCTGGCCACGATGTCCAAAACTACAGCGGCCTCCAGGACACCGGGAGAACCTTGCTTCATGATCTGAATGGCGAACACTTTTTCCGGCGACTATGACACAGTTCTTTAGAATCTGTCGCCTGGGCCGCACCCAACGCGCCGCCAGACTGAGATCTCAGGCACACAGGTCAAGGTATTGCCGTTCTTTCTCCAAAAGGGCCACTGAATTTAACACCTGATGCATACCCCTCCCTTCTTCAAAATCATGTGCGCTGCGCAGATTTGCTTATTCTCTTTTCCCTGAAACGCTATAACACTCTTGTGCTTTAGAACAATGGGGTACATTGGCACTCCCGAACGTCCACTGCTGCATATCCCTATGTGAAGCCTTGAGCGCGAGGTCATGCTCTCTCAATCTGGCATTGATACAACGACCCAACTGCCCCGCATAGACTTTTCCAAATGAAAAGGGTATTTTGTAGACTACTCCACTGAAGCAGTCTGCATTATTATGTTGATCGAGTAGTCTAAGGACTTCAGTTCGACGTACAGCGCTTTGACGTAGAACCAAAGGTACCAACTTTCTTGAGTGGCTTGATATTCGAGTGGTGCAACTTATTAAAATAGGTGATGTAGGTGTTACTGACTGCAGAAAGATTAATCTAGGTTTTCTTGGCCCTATTGCAGCAAGCACGGTGTTTTTTGTGTAGTTTTTGATACGTACCTTAGCAGTTTATTAAGTTATATCACACCGTTATCAGGCCCCTCGTAAAAATGGGGCCGTCAGTTCGACGGCAGTGCGCTGTACGTAGAGCTTAAGTTTTGGGGCACATTATATTGTCACGAATGACTAGGTGGCGAAGAAGGACGTACGACTTCAAGAAGGACGAACAACTGTTCTCGTGGCAAACGTTCGAGAGGAGCAGAAGCACCTAACGAAAGGTACCGCCGTGGGCCACGCCGATGAGCTTCAGGCGCCAGCCGTGGTCACCGCAATCTCTGAGGGAACCTCGTCGTCACAGCAGAAGAGCACGTCGCCGCCGCAGCTCGGCATCGACCCCGAGCTCCCAGCTCCTAAGCGCTGGCAACTGTCTGTGTCTCCTTCTGTGTCCGTTGTCTTGGAGCGCTTTTTAATCAATATGGTTGATCTCCTCGCCGAATAAAGTGACTGCTTTGCCACGTCGTCACAAGTTCGCTAAATACTAATGACGAAACATAGCATTATTACCGACGAGGACGCGCTCCCTGTCCACCGGTCGCCGTATCGAGTCTCCTTAAAGGAATGGAAGGTGATTCAAGATCAAGTCCAGGAAATGCTCGGCGACGACATCATTCAACCCTTAAGAAGTCCGTGGGCGTCGCCAGTCGTCCTTGTAAAGAAGAAGAACGGAACCCTGAGGTTCTGCCTGGACTATTGTCGACTGAACGCTGTGACTAAGAAGGATGTCGAACCACTCCCCCGCTCTGACGATGCGTTAGACCGACTGCGCCTCTCCCGATATTTTTCGTCGATGGACCTGACGTGTGTTTACTCGCAGATTGAAAACGACGAACGCGACCACAACAGAACTGCCCTCGTCACTCCCGACAGACTGTACAAATTCAAAGTGATGCCGTTCCGACTTTCTACAGCACCAGCCACCTCCCAACGTGTCGCTAGAAACCGTACTTGCAGGTCTGAAATGGCAAAGCCGCCTCGTCTACCTGGACAATGTCGTGATCTTTTCACGGGATTTCGACGAACACCTGAGAGAACTTCGAGCCGTGCTTCAAGCCATCAAGATCGCCGGCCTGTCACTCAAGCCAACGAAGTGTCGATTCGCCTATGGTTGGTATCTTCTAGCATTTTCGTCTTTACTTAATGTTATCTGTGATCAAAGTGGTTCTTCATAGTGTGATGGGCATCATTTAAATGTAGTTGCTACTCGTTGAAAGATCTATGCGTGTCTGGTCCGGTCCGTCCCTCGTATATTTTCAGTGTTCTTATTCTTTCCGTGTGAACTGTTTCCAAGGAGTTTGGAGGAGTGTCCCCAGGTAATTCTCTCATCATGTGTATGCAGCGAACGTCGTGTGTTTCATGTGATATGTGCATGAGAAGTGTGAATGCGGCTTTAGGTTGCACGCTGCATCACGATTGCGTCAAAACACCAATAGCTTACCTTTCTTAATCAGCCGAGACAATAAGATTGGCGTGTGGCGTCATGCACTACACTTCACCGTCTCGGTTTCAGAAGGGCGTGGACGTCGTTTCGTCAATTAGGTGGCGTGTTGATTCGAAAGCGCCGCCAGTAACCATTCTTATTGGCTAAGCGAATGAAAAGAATAGCAAAGATTGGTGCTGCTGGCGCGTAATAATTGGGGTTGTGTGGATATTTATACAGCGAGTCGTTGGTCAGCCATTTTAAAGTAGCGACGAGTCACTCGCTGTAGATGAGCAATTTAGCCAGTGCAGTACAACCGCGCCCAAGCTACGAAGCAATTACCGGTTTGAGCTGAGCTAGTTGGTACATGTTCAATGGTGTTGATGAAACAGCTCGAAGATTAAACGATTAGACAAGGACAGGGCAAGACACACGCACACGAAGCTGCAGTGGTGCTGGGGAAATCGCTTGAACATAAAACGATTGCACAGGATCAGAAGATTAAACGATTGCAAAGAGACGAAGCATTCACTCAAGTTCGAAATGGCGCGCTGCAGTCGCGCTGACGTCAATGATTGCGTCGTAAACCATTCATAAAAACTTGGTGGACGCTTAAGCTTCGCCTTTAACAGAGAACGCGATAGCGAAACATATAAACATATCAACTCCCGTTTGCTCTCAAGCCGTGCAAGCGTGCCTAGCATGGCTGTAATAAAGAAAAAAGCCTGCCTTGCATGGCCTAGTCAGTAGTGTGTCTGACTTGCAACCGTAGGGTCGCGGGTTCGAAGCCCGCCTTCAGTTCTTCAAATTTTTCTTGAAGGCAAATGAATTACTTTATAGAGTGAAGTCATTTGAGGAGTGCGGCGAACTTCGATTCGCGTTACATGCAATGTTTTCTAATCACTTTCATTCCACGCATGACGTCACGTTTCATGTTGGCGTGGTGGGTTGTTTGAAATTCCCGCGCGAGGTCATGTGACTGTGACGTCATGACCCTATCGACCAACCAGGATTTTCGCGGCACGTCACCGAAGCCGGCTTTTCTCGTCACTCCACTGACGCCGGATTTTCTGCGGCACGAGCTCCTTAACGCTCTCGCGTTAAAACAAAGTGATTACTCAAAATTTTCGTTGTCGTATTTATATATAGTGAGGTGCGTCGTGACTTTCGACGACGAATGCTATTCATAGACAACCAACAAGAATGGTTTCTGCACAAAATTTTTGAACCTTCTTGACGATCATTGTATGAGCGTGGGTAGAATGGACTGTAAAAAGTAATAGAAACTGATACAACGGCGCGATGCCAATTTGTTTTGTTGAGTGGAGGAACGTTGTGCTGCACTTTATTTTAGTTTGTAACCCCCCCCCCCCCCTTCCCCGGACGGCGCTCGTTGCTGGAAAAAAGTCCATTATAAATTTAAACTGATACTTTACGCCTCAGAGCAGATCTTGCTTTGCGTGTTGTATTTATTAAAGTTACTCATTAGTAAACCTGGATTTATCATTCTAATGTACATATATACCACTGGAAGAAAGAAAAAAACGACAACGATTTGGAGCTGGCGTACAGAACACACAACCTCATTATTTAGATTATACATGGATAATCGCGTTAAGCATCAGATTAGTACAAAGTGCCCTTTAAAATACTTTTATACACATGTGACTTTATACTTACCCGTTAGTTTGTCCCATGCACTAAAATTTGAACTCATCAAGTTGTTTCTGAAAATAGTGAACCAATAAAAATAACAGCAATGTCGTTACACTACACTTCACGGTTGTCACTAACGCGACTTAAATTAAGACTCTCAAACGAGTTTTAATCATGGCACATGTTGCGAGTTATAATAAATCAAATAAACTTAGCGGATGCTCTAGAACAGGTGTTCTCCAAACTGTTTGACGAAGGGGCCGGATCAGGGATTGGCCGCTGTCTCGAAGGACCGGAAAACAAATAAGTAAATATAAACGAGGAAAACTAGATAAGCATTGAAATACAAAGTTAAAAAATAGACTACAAATTAAAAAGAAGATAATGTGAATGAATACATCACTTTATATTGATATCCAATAGTTAGCTGAGTATGACCAAGTACTTTACAAAGGGAGTACTGGACACCCCTAAAGCCCTTAGATAACAGCTTCCTACAAGTAGCGACATTCTTTGAAGCGTCGACTGCGGGACGGTGCAGAATTTAGGAAGCGAATGGCGGCACACAACAGAGGTTTAAACTGAATTCCGCCATTTTGTACCAGTGGTATGTTGTTTGTCATTTGTATTGGTTGTCGTTACTTGTAAAAGAAGTATCAAGGGACTGTAGACACCCCCAAGAATGCATTAAAAAAAGTCGCTAACAAATATCTGCAGAAACACGCGTGACATCAGCGGTACTGCACTCCGAGGCGTCGCCGGGTCACGTGCTGTGGTGGCGAAAGGGGGAGGAGGTGGGGGAGAGGGGCAGCGCCACGTAAAGCACTCCAGAAAGGGTGGTTTATGGCGCGGCCGTAGTTCTGTCTCATGCAAAATGAGGATAGTGCCCTGTATTCCCCCGTTAAAGTATTTGTTATGACATTGCACAACATTTGGAGACCAAACAGCCACCTAATCTAAATCATAAACGTATGATAAAAAAAAAAACAGCGCGAAAAACACAAGGACACAGAGGAGAGAATCATCCACAGAACAAGGCGCTGATTATCAACTTTCTAATTTTGAAAAAACACGCGGGCATAGCGTCTTCTATTTCGTTTGCTGTGGGGTCGCTTCTTTTATGACGTGACGTGACGAGAAAAAACGCTTTACGATATACAGTTTTATCTTGTTTGTTTTCTGGTTTCTTCGTTCACGCGGTTGATGCACGATGCTGCGCCGTTTCTTAACGCGAGCTCACTTTTGCGCCGGTTGCAGAGGACCTGCTGGAAGTTGGCCACGGGCCGGGCTTCACTATAATAACCTCGATTATCCACGGGCCGGTCGGAAGACCTTCGCGGGCCGCATTCGGCCAGCGAGCCGGGGTTTGAAGATTCCTGCTCTAAAATGGCATGTACGCGCCTGACCAAAATAAAACCGCAACATTTTTTTTACCCCTTTTATGGATGGGCTGCAGGAAGATCAACTCGTTAAACGGAAATCGGCCAGACAATCAATAGATCACCTGGATGTTAATCTCCCTGAAAAAACATACCTGGGATGTATATCATACGTACCTCACTTACAATAAAACCAAACATTATATAATAAAACAAAAATAATTAAAAAAAAGATTGAGAGAACTATTTACAGATGGCGTCTCGAAAACGATAGGCGCTTTTGAAACTTTCGATCACCGGTTCACAAGACTGACATCTTCATTTCGACCGAGTGATTTTGTTCTACAATGATTTTTTTTGTGGGCTGCCTTGTGAGTTCGCATTTTTATTTGTATTTTGCAACGACTTAGCGCATCACAGCTAAGGCTAAGAAAACTGCAGTTTATAAAACGTTTGCCATTCGAGTTTATATGTACTGACAGTCCTTTTCTTCTTTGAAGGCAAGTTATTTATCTATATAGTTCAATTCTATTATTAAGCTTTTGTTTCTTTTGCCAGGAGAATGCAATGTGTGTTTTCAACCTTGACCTCTCTTTAGCATAGTGCAATATGTCTGGTACGAATTTACCAAACATAATCTGGTCCTTTTTGTTGAATTATAACTATACGCAAAACCTTAAATAAAGCGGCAATGACGATTCTAAATCATCATTTATTTGAGTGTTTAAGCTTACCTTGTGAGTAAAATGACCAAATCACTGTCACGAAACTTCTCTTTATCCACAACGTATCGCCGAAACCTTTCAATTACATCTTCAAGGTGTATCCTGAAGTTCGTGTTATTCAGTCCCAAAACGTTGTGTTCCCCTTCCTAACAAAATAAACCAAGGGCTGGTTCAAACGTTTCCATTATTTCGGACATAATTTTTTTTTATAGATGAACAAGTTATTTTATACGCAGCGCAGACAAACAATATTGTATCAATCTCGGATGTTAGTTTTTCATCTATAAAAAACTAATCTCGAAACCCGCCGTTTAAAACAAGTTTTTTTTTTATTTGAAAGTTTTACTCAATGTATCTTTTTTTCATATTTTCATAAAATTTATATAATTTACCTGCTCTCATGGTAATTTTTCAACCCTTTCATATGGATTGTACTTAAATTATCAATAATGATTTAAGTTGAACATGCGTTGTTTGCTGTTATTTATATAAATACCGCGTTCTCTTCAAAATTTTTCATGATTATTCCGTATAACACGGTCATGATGACGTCGAATATATATTGTCGACAAATTAAATCCATAATTATTTATTTCTAAAATTTGCATCGGGAAAATCGCATCTTTTCGCTGCAATACCTAGCTTCTTTGGGGCAGCTGAGAAGTTTCCAAGAAGTTCCCGTTATATTTATTTTTATTTTGAATGCAGGAAAAGTGTTCAAATTAAAAAAAAAAAACTATCCCTTGTGAGCACTAGAGATTGAATGACCCAAGCAATTATGCTAGGGGCATTCCCTAGAAAGGAATATGTGACTAGCATCGCAGCAAATATGACAGCAAAACATTTGAATCTTAGCTTTTGAGTATTATACGGCGTTTCAGATTCGACGTGAACAGTTCGTACTGTTAATTCCGTGATTCCAACGAGAGTGAGGTCCACTTTCGGATACTTGATGTTCTTCATGAGCAGTTGGACCTAAAATTAGAAAAAACTGAACATTAATTATATTTGCGCAAATCTATACTCTTAGCCACCTCAAGAACTGTAGTAAAACAACAACAACAACAACAACAACAACAACAACAACAACAACAACAACAAACTACAACAAGAACCGATCTGGTTCTTTGCAGAACGTTACTAATTTCCCCCTCCATATGTTGAATTAAGATATATATGTATGTGTATCTTAGATAAGCTGTACGTTATTTTAGCGAGACATTTGCGTTTCAAAGCCTAAAAGCGTGGTTTCTTTTTTGTGACAACCAAATATTGTAAGAGCTGATTCGCGTAGCGCTGTATAATTCGCAAAGCTCTTTTTTTTCTTTGTGTGAGACTGAGTATAGGATTAGAATCGTTTCTGGGAAATCTAAGAACAGAAAAACAAAACAAGCTTCTAAATTAGAAGCCAGGAAAAAAAAAGTATAATTTCGAGAATACAGAAAATAGAAGGTAAGTTAAAGACTGAATGAATGAAAATATTTTACTACATACTTAGATGCGGGGATAAAATGCGACATGGTAAGCGTAAGGGGTACACGCGCAATTTTTTTCAAATAAACGCTGGTTTACGATGGCACCGGGTATCATGTGGCAGATTTTTTAAAATTAAATATTAATGATTTAGTATTTCAGCTTCTTATAGTTCAGGCGTGAATCGAGTGTGATAAAAGGCCTCAGTAGTCGTTAAAAAAAAGAAGACTAGCGAAATTACACTGTCTTTCGTTTTTACAAGGAAACTATCGCTTTACAGAATAACACGGGAACGTTTCCGAGTGAACTCAGTTTGGTGAGAGGCAGTACGCGTTGATCGTAAAATCAAATATCTACTTCGTGAGCTACATCAGAATCACACTTCATTGAAATAAAAAAAAACTTGTTTCTCCTGCTACTACACTGCAAAATGCCCCAAAGCTGTCTCTTGCATTTGTTTTTATGAAAGCATTGATAAAATAAAACTATCCGTTTCAAAGGTATCAGAACCGAAAACGAGCTTTTCATAGCGATCAGTGCGAAGTTAACTCCTTATCAATTATCAGCAAGGAGAGCATTTCTGTGCGCAGTTCTAGCTTTTGATCCAACAAAACAAGGAATGGGAGCAAAGTCGAAATTAGTTTCTTGCCACCATTTATTTTGTGTTCAATCAAACATCCTAATGACACGAGGGCTGGACGTCGATTAAAAATTTTAACCCGATTAATCGCTACCCTTTAATCGATTAATTAATCGATTAATCGGTTGCGTTGATTTTTATAAATACTATATTAAAAATAATGCAACAACTCGTCTTGCCTGTGAAGGCTTATTTTACTCTCTGTTACACGGCGCAAAGGACATTTAGAATTGAGGATACATATATAGTTCAACGATTCAAAGGCTCACATATTTTTGCTCCAGCTCCGAAGACAAAGAAGTTTGTCCACAATCTCCGACAGGAAGACAAGAAGTCAAGGCTTGGGCGATGCTTTCTTCGTTTTTCAGAGAAAGGGGCCTCGATGAGAAGGTGTTGATTGTTTTCTGCGTTTTGGCGGATGGTCCTTGCTGCAGCGGCGTACATGGGTGCTTCGCTCGTAGGTGATACTGAAGCGAACTTACGCTTCCACTGTACGAAAACGGCTTTTTGAAGATGATGCAGTGAACTTCCTTCGAGTTAAAAACTTCACCGCTGGAGTTTACGTTAAGCCCAAACTTTCCAGCGTGAACTCGTCCATTTTTACGGGCCGAATACTGGAACAAGTAACCATGGCGTTGCTAGCTTCCCAGCCTGTTTTTCTGCTTGTTTGTCTTGCCTGGGCAGGATGTGTAATAGATCCTCAACACGTGAAGCTTCGCGGTCGCGCGGGGATCAATGCGAGCCCGGCTTGTTCGTCTGGCCTCGGCAGAACTGTAATGTATATCCTCGAACACGTGACGCTTAGCGTGTTCCTTGCTAAAAGCACCTGGCTGGGAACGGAACACCGCTCGGGACAGAACGACCGGATACACGCCCGCAGCGTTTTCCTTAAGGGGGGGAGGGGGGGCATGAGTCACCCCTAGTTCGGGCAGGTCGTCCAGGATAGAGCCATGCGTGCGTCCAGTTGACTTCTTTTTGAGTACCGATTAAAAAACCGATTAACCGGTTAAAAAGTTTGATCGCGATTAAAGCCTTAATCGATTAATCGGAAGGTTAATCGATCAATTGCCCAGCACCTAAATGACACACAACATATTTTTGTTATATAGGGGAATAAGGCAATTCTCAAGGTCCACCAGTTCTATGAAGCGTTTTGAGTGGATATATTTTTATATTTAAAAATATATACAATTTAATTATAATACGTTTTATCGCAATAAATGGTGTATCGTTGGAGAGACCAAGGAAAATAGCTGGTCTCGTAACAGCTTGACGAGCGCTTGGCTCCCTTTACAAACTGCACCCTTGTTGTAAGTTACAATTATCGTGCATAAAAAATATTATTTAATATTTATTTTATTTTGTTAAGACCCACAAATGTTAAGCTGTTTCTGGAATGCGTCATAGCATTTGTTCGAGCTAAAAGGTTTGATAAGACAAGTTCCGTTTTTTGTCTCGAGTACTCACGTTATTCAGTATGGCTGTTAGGTAGGATGTCGTGTGGATAGTGTTAGGAACTTTGCTCCGGCGCTGAACAAATTCTTGGTCCAATACAAAGTGAACTCCCAGTTTCATCTCCGATTCTGGAACATGATTCAGGATTATGTAATTATTCTCATATTTTTGGAGGTCAGTTTTAGGTCAACTTAAAAAGCGCTAAAAACACAGGGACGAGGAAGTAGACAGACAAGAGCGCACACCTAATTGGTTTTTATCTGTGAAAACTAATCACATATATATATAGCTTTGAACTAACAAATATTCTCTCCTAAGTTCTGTGTAACCCCCGCAACAAGAAGGTATACTCATTCACCGATTAGGAAAGGGACGAATCATTTATGAATTTTTTGCCCTTTGCCTTGATTTCCAAGACCTCATGCAGTTCTCTAGAAACCTTATCCGAGTATCTAGTCAGAAACCTGGTGTCGCCAAATGACGGGGTACATGAGCTACGACTGCAGTGAGTGGCGAGATGTCTCGCGGCGTGTTCACGTGCACGATCATTGATTCACCTTCCAGTCTGGCCGATATAAGACGAGCCGCATGATGTTGGGAATTTTGTAGACAACACCCGTAGTACACTCCGTGCCCTAGGATCAACAATCCCATTGTATCGAAAGACCCAATGTGATTTCAGGCACTGCAAAAAATACACGGAGTGTACTACGGGTCAGGTGTCTACGACAATCCAACGTCATGCGGCTCGTCTTATATCGCCCTGACGGGAAGGTCATTCAATGATCGTGCACGTGAACACGCCGCGGCGACGAAGACCACTCCGTCGGGACATCTAGCCACTCACTGCAGTCGTTGCCCATGTGCCCCGTCATTTGGCGACACCAGGTTTCTGACTAGATACCAGGATAGGGTTTCTAGAGAACTGCACGAGACCTTCGAAATCAAGGCAAAGGGCCGAAATGCATAAGCGATTCGTCCCTTTCCTTATCGGTGATTGAGTATACCTTCTTGTTGCGAGGATTACACGGAACGTAGGAGAGAGTATTTGTTTGTTCAAAGATATATATATATAATGATTAGTTTTCACAAATAAAAACGAGTTGCGAGTGTGCTCTTGTCTTTCTACTTCCTCGTCCTTGTGTTTTTTTTTCTCTTTTTTTAGCTTTTTAGGTGATCATGAACCAACTGGCCCAAATGGCTACATTAAAAAGTTTACGAATATAACATCGTGCATTAACGGTTTCAGATTCATCCAATCAAGAGAACGATAATTAAATATGACACATTACGATGCCAAGGCAACAAGCCTTGTGTCTTGTAAATGTCATTAAATTGGGTGGCATATTTTTGTCCTGTTACGTTTCACGATATGTACCATAAAACCTTTCTGGAATCATATGCAATCGAACCTTCCGGAACACTCCTTTTGTGAGGGGGTAACAGGTTGTCTTTTTGGCACGCAACTAGCACATGAGCCACGCTGGTTTTGATATACATTACATTTTGGGACAATGAACACGTTTTCTTATGAATACACTGACTACAAAAAAACATAATCGGGATTTTCTTGGCCCTACTGTAAAAACTCGGCGTTTTCCTTATGTGGTCTTTGATACGTAGCTATTTAAAAAGTTATATCGCACCGTTATCAAGCTCCTCGTAAAATTTGGGGCCGCCTGTTCGACTACAGGGCTCTGTACGTGGAATTGAAGTTTTGGGGTGTATTATATGGGACAAAAGGGTGTAACGATACACCCTTTTACACCCTTTTTCTTGAGAGTGTTCAGCACTCACGTTCGCTCTAGCCCGGGGTTTGTTTCCGCGGTGGAAGTTGTTACTTCCAGAAATATCATCACTTCCGCCCGACAGTTTAAATAAGTCAATGTTTATTATCATTACTTCATTTGAGCCGATCTACGGTTCCGCGCTTTACATGTCAGAGGTAATTTTGTTCACGCATAAAGAAATTCTTAATTCTGTTGACAAATTCTACCTGTGTTGGGGGCGTTTGGGATTAATGTAAAAAAATGTGTAAAGTGTTGAAGCATTTTTTTCTACAGTCATAAATCTCATTATGGCATAATTTTATTGGCTGGCGTTGTGAACCTACAGTTTAGTAATGTTGACAATTTTGTACAACTCTGTGTTTGTAAACATATCGGGTTCAGATTAAGTCGGGCACATGGAGCTTTCTCAAAATTAAAAACCATATGAAGGCATGTTCCTCAAATACGCCGTGGTTAAATTAGCAAATTAACGAAAATAACAAAGCTAATTGAAATAATCTAATTGATTGGACGAAACTATAGTTGCCATCGTCTTAATAACAACATAAACATGATCAACATATGACAATGATTCATAACTACTGGTGGGTATTCCACACGCACCTGTACACACGGAACACACAAAAAAAATCATTTGGCATTAAGCACACAAATACAAAATCCGCTTAAAATATTGCACTTAAGAGAAGGAAAAAAAAACACGTCTGCGACTAATGCGTCGAGGTCATAAACTTGTAACACTAAAATATCTCCTACTCACCAACGACGTTCTCAGCGAATGTAGCTAGGCAGACGATATAAAAAACGTTAACCGTCCAAGCTTTGAACAGGTCTCCTGACTTGAGATTCGTTGACATTGGCCAGGTGAAACAGTTCAGGAAGCGGTACATAGCACAACAAGCACTGCCACTTGCGTAGCGCGATACGAAAATATTCATGGGGAAGTTTCGCATATGCCGCGATGCAGCTGGCAGAAAGCTGCCGCCGACGGACAAAGCACACTGTTAAGGAAACGTTTTCATCAGAAGCCCGTTTCACCGTAGGTCAAACTTGTATTGCTTTATAAGCTTGCCCCTAATGAAAAAAAGTCCCATCACATATATCCCATATATTACCACGTGTAAGCAGAATACGACATATTATATGCATTTTTGCTCTTAAAGGGCAACTCCGCTCAATACCGAAGATTTCAGGATAATGAGTGATTTCGAATCAAAAAGCCCTACTAAAAGACACTACGTTATTTGCTTCGCGAAAAATGGGATATATATTTTTAAATCTAATTTTAAACACGAGCGGAAATCGAAACCGAAACTTCGGCGCCGTCCGGCAACATTGGCCTCGGGCCGCCAAGTACATGGCCATCACGTGGTACGAGATGTCACGTGATCCTCGGCCGAACGACGGGCGGGTTGGGGGCGGGCGTGTGGCAGGCGCGAGTGTCGTCTGCTCTGCACCGCACTCTTCGCCACGTTTTGGTGTCTACGGCGTTCGACGTCTGCACAACTGCGGCATAAGTCTGCGCACGTGGTGTCCATAGTGTGGACGAAACTCCGAGAGACAATAATCACAAACGGTGAGACGACGACAGTGGTTGTGACGCGAAAGACAGCGGTAACGGCGGGACCACGGCGGGCGGCCGGTCTGCTCCCAAAAAGCGAACTGCGCAGGCGCGTACGCCAATCACGTGGACACCGCTGAGCGCAGAGAGGCAACGTTGCTGACGTCATGCGCTTCGCTCGATCGGAGAAGTAAAAACAAGCAAAAGGGGGCCACGGAGATGACGTTTAGCTCAATGTTGGCTCCGCCCATGCCGTAGCCTTGACTGCGCTGTTGGTTGCGCCTGAATTCGCCCGCTCGAGTCAGCCGATTTCGGCAACTTGGCGAGTTGCAAAGTTTGCCGGACCGTTTAAGAAACATTTAGACAGAACTGCGTCGTAATATTTGGCGTCTGGTCTTCCTAGGCGATGCTGAAGAGGACTGCATTGTTTTTTCAAAACCAAAAATGAAGCGGAGTTGCCCCTTAAGGAACGTTTAGGTAAATGCAGTACTTGCCTATAGGCAAGTACTGCATTTGAAAAACATTGCAAAAATTTGCACCCTTTAGGGTACTTTTGTGCTGAGGACACCCTTTCTACACCCTTTTGTTTTGTATGTTTTTTGAAAATGGGTGTAGCCATCGCCTGAACGCCCTTAAAACACCCATGCACCTTTTAAGGGTGCGTAGGTGCAAAGGTGTTGAAGATTGGTAGGGTGTACGGGTGCATTTATATGCTGAACCTGGCCACGTCGTAGTTTCGAATTATATTTTTTCTGTTTTTACAAACATAGTAACTATTTAAATAAATATGTTTTATATTTTGATGACTTTTTGTTACATTTTGACCAAGTTTAATTTCATTATTAACGAAGCACGACCTTTAGCAACTTTTAGAAAAGTGGCCGGCTGTAGCCGTATTTTCATCCGGGTGTCGCATTAGCATCGTGGTTCGCGATTCGAACGTTGGGTAGCAATAAGGGTTAGCTCATTAGTTAGCCGAAGTTCGGCGCCTTCGGATACCGAAATGTCGGTTACGTGCCTCCTAACGGTGGCCACTAATGGTGCATGTCGGAAGTTGACACTTGAAGAAGCCAGCTTGCGTGGTATAAAGGCCTCCGCAAGCGCTTGCAGTCTTCTGACTTCAGAGATAGACTTCGAGAGGGACAGATTTCAGGTAATGTGAACATATTTGAAAAAATTCGAACACTGCCTGTGCATACATAGGTCTCTTAATGCTGGATTCTTGTGACATGTGATAGTGTGTATTTTTGAATTTCTATAACGTAATGTCGCCGACGGCTTGGTTCCGATTCCCGCCCTGTGTCGTCATCTGCACGAGCCGTGGGTAAAGCAACTTACTGTCAGCCAAGAAAGGCCGTTTTGCTGGTGCGAAAGAATGCTTGTGAGAGCTGTCTGCACGTGTTCGACAGCAGTGACCACATCGATGGTGGCCAGTGAATACCTCCTATACGTTGGAAAAAATCAATCTCAACATTGAATTAATCAAGACCTAAGTGACCTATGTTGAGATCGCGATCACTGGCTTGTGCGGAATTCATGAATCTTGCCTGCTCTCGTTCTGTTGCTGCTATTTCTAGTTGTTTCTAGCTGTCCACGACGGCCAGCTCTGCATGCAAATACTGTATTTGAAGTGTGTTTCTATCTTTTATAATTGTGCAAGATTTTTGTTTTCTAAAATATTTCAGTTTTTCCACGACTTTAACATGCTACTCAAGAAACATGAAGCTGCAGCTGTGGTGGAAAGGATGCAAACTGTCCTGGGCCTAGCCCTCGGGGATCGCTTGGGAGCCAAAAGAAAGGACATGATATTTGTTCTGGAGGCTGACAAGGTGACAGCTAGCGCAAGGCGCAAGAAACGTATGTTCATCAAGACTTGTTAAAAATGCAGTGCGGCCATGTTGTGTCGTTAGTGTTTGCAGTAGCCTACTAAGAATTCCATGCTGCTTTGTGCAAGTTTAGAGTCACCAGGGTGCACATCAGTGTTCTATGATACAACAGTGACCCAAGACATCCTTGTTTCCTAGGATCATTCTTGGTATGCAGTGTATTTACTGAAACCGCTCAGCACAGAAGCGTCATTACCATTGTAAGGTTCTCTGAGCAATTGAATTAGTGAACTTATCCACCTCGAGATGAAACCATACTGCCACTAAAAGACAGAAATGGTAACTGCCTATACTTTTACTTCTTAGTTGCTTGTTGTGGAAAAAGATGCATTCAACATCAATTGTTCAGTTTATCCGAATAGAGGCTCAGCGAGGTTTTACAGCAGACGGAGGTGTAATAGCTGATCAAGCTGATGTTTATAATTGGGAATGCACGTGGTGGACATTTGATTCGATAATGCTGTGATTTACTGAAGAATGACATATTTCCCACTAGAATTACTTACAAACTACAATATTCAACAGAATACTTAGCATTCTCTGGCGAATGGTTTTAGAAAGCCGTAGGGTGACCTTGTCTCGTCCACGCTTTGATGGTAGCGCGACAGTAGCGCCGCCTCCTTGTGTATCTCAGGGCGAATTGCCTTTATAAAGATTTCCAAATTTTCCGAGCAATCGTTTTTATACTTACAGTGCTCTAAATCTTGCTTTAATATTTCAGCTTATCATGCGACAGGTCTGAATTTGCTACCAATATTTGTCATGAGAGGAACCAACTTGTTTTAGTTGAAAAATATTTACAAGATACGCTTTGGATGAGGGGGTAGGAGTAAACAAGGAATGCGAGAAACAAGATGAGGACGAGAAAGAGCACCAAGTAAAGAAAGGACTAGTCTTCCTCGAGTGTCTAGTCTTTTTGGTTCTTAAGCATCACAAAGTTTAAATTTAAAGAAAAATTAAGGAGTATGTGATGTGTTCATATTGCAGACATCCGGGCTGTACGAACCTTGCAACTCTTGGCGAAACTTGTTCATCAACCAAGAGCAATGGAAGCAATGTTTGTTCCTCTGGTAAGTTTATGCAACATAGAGCTATCCTGAAAGCTTGAAAGTGAAATGCAGATATACCATCCCTCTCATAACTGTGTGCTACATTAGCTGAACTACAGATCACGTTTTCTTACAGGTCCGTCTCTCACGTGGATAAGACAACAATAGTTGCGGTAATTAGGTGAAGCAGCACTGCACATATTCTGTGGCTTAAATTCTTTGCCTTGTTTGCTGTGCCAGATGTATCGCAAAAGTTAAAACGGGGTTTGAGACAAAAAAAAAAGGAAACTGTTTTCCACAAAATGATCTATAAATCACAGAGAGCTGAAAATTTGAGCAAAATGTGACTGAAGGTACAATCAAAATCTCGCTTTGCGTGAACATGGAGGTGCATGACTGGGTACTTTCGTGTTTATGGAAAGCATATTACGACTGTACATGATCGTTTGATAAGCACTAGGCGCTTCAATTTTTTTTCTGGAGTGGTAAAGCCCAAGACAATGTATCACATTCAAAGGGCTCTTTAGTTATCAATATAATTTTGGCATACGGCGTGCAAGTGTGTCTGCTGCTCGCGCACCTACTGTGTTTGTTTACACCCGACTTGTAGACACATGCTTTCGTTTACGTCCCGGTTTTAGCCTATTACAGCTCGCAATAAAATGACGAGTCAGTGCATTTGTAGTGACTCAGAGCATTTACAAGGCGTATCTTGATTGCTGTGCTTTCTTTCTTCTTTTTTTTTTCACCAAAGCTTGCACGAATGTTTTCACGCACAAAAGACACATTTTTGTTTGCTTGAACGTCTATAGCGTAAGTGTTTCAGACTGGATGATGGGCAGGCCTGGCTTGCTCCAAACTGTGCTATTGTGACCCTAAACTGCTGCTCCGGACTGTCTTTTTCTATGCAGGAAGGAGAGAAACCGTGTACACCATGCATCGCTTACAGTGGCACCTCTGTTGAGCAGGCAGACGACCTGTTCCTTTGCATCGAGAAGCAGCAGTTACTGCGTGTGATTGATGCTGAGCAAGGCATTGCTGCAGTGATGGCGGCATACTATCTTTTTGACATCAACTATGCTACAGCAGCACACGGTTTGTGCTGCGTTGTAGAACATTTATTGTTTGGTGTTCGTGTTACAAAACCAAGGTGCGCAACACAGCGCTTCATCTCTTCTTACGTGGCAGAGTTCTCCAGTGTTCAGCTGCAGGCTTCTGCCAAATAAGCGATGATCTGCTCACAAACCAACGTGTTTTAAAGAAACAATAAATTTTTCGACTAATTGTTCTGCTCTGTGTGTTCTTTAAATGACTATACTCGAGCATAGCTTTCTGTGGCAATACAGCCGGAGCTGAGGATGGCGGGTGGCAACTGGGAGACAGTGCGGAGCGCAGCCATTGGCTGCGATATGAAAGCAGCCGATGACTGCGCTCCGCACCGGCGCCCAATTAACCCCGGTCACCCACAGCTCCGATTGCATTGCCACAGAAAGTTGTCCTCGAGTATTCCAGACCTACAATGACCACCAGAAGTATCGCATGCATCAATAAGGCTCAATAGGGGTTATAAGGCTTCCTAAAATTTGCACCCTTTAGCACCCTTATAACACCCTTATATCAAAGGGTGGTGACAGGCTGCAAACACCCCTTATTGATAAAGGTGCACGTTGAACCACAACACCCATGAAAAGGGGTGTGTAGTCATTCGGAAGCACCCTTTCTTAGGGGTGCAAGGGGGTGAGTTATAGACACGAAAATGCACCTTTAAGGGTGCAAATTTTTTACAGTGTATGATTGTTTACCATACTCTCTCAATGAGATGGCACATACATGACATTGCTTTTCTTTTTTTTGCACCTGTCTTTGAACATTTTTCATGCAGCGGTGTTTCAATGCCATAGACGCGGCGCAGGGCACCGACAACAACATTTTGTGTGTATGCGGAGGGCTGAGCGTGTTGATGTGTACTTTATGAAAACGAAAGATGGACATAGAGAGGCGTATGATTTTGTGAGCGATGTCCCTTTTTCGTTTTTATAATTCTCTGTATAATTGTATGTATGCACCACTCAACAAAAAGAAATTACAGGATTCCTTTTTTTATTTTAAAATTAAGTACGGATTTCCGAACGCTTATTTTCCGCTCAAATGTGTCGCTTGCGGTTCGAACCAAATGCTAATGTTACAGGACTAACCCTTATCTCATTCGAAAGTTTTGCTATTTTCTAAAATCTTCAGTGGAAAAATGGCAGCCAAAGGGATTCTCGAATATATGGTGCTGAAGGGCTCCATGCAGTTACTGAAAACGAGATAAAACACGCCCTATTTTGTTTTAAAAATTAAAAAAAATAATGACTCACAGCTTTTGAACGAAATAAGTGTTGTACCTGAAACTTTGGCATCTGGTTTGGACTGCTAGAACTATATTTGTGCGAAGATAGAGCTTTCGGTGATGCGTAGTTTATTTTTGCGGGAAGAAAAGTTTTTTTTTTGTTAAGCAAGCTGTATATTAGGATGTGGGAATAACGACTTTGTGAACTGCTCCACCGCCTTTATCAACTCGACAATTCAGACACTCCGGAATTACGAAGGTGCCCGACTTTCGTGTGTAGCTTCGTTGCAGTTAAAAGTTCAGGCAGAGCATAATATATCCAAGTTCAATTGAGCTATCCCCAAGATAAAAAGTACTGGGACTGGCAATAATGTTTCGATAAATTCGCTAAAACAAGATGTTCGAAGTGGCTGTCAATGCAGCAAACACCCTTCAAAAATTAAAGGGTGTTCTCGCTTCACGGTAGAACCACTTTTCCGCACCCTTTTTACACCCTTACAAGATGAGGCGTGCCCCCGCGTGCCACAGCACCCTATTCCATTAAAATTACAGAAGACACTTAAGACAGCTAACGTGTAAGAATGCGAAAGCATTTGTTACACGCAGCGCCACGTCTGCCGCTATCACACTGCGCTACGGAGGTGACGTCACGCCCCCCCCCCCCCCCCCCCCATTGCACAGGCGCGGCGCCCGTGACCATGCGTCTGCTCTGCTGTGCTTTTCTTTGTGTTCTATTATTTTTATGAGGCGCGTCCGCTTTGATTTTGAGCGGCCCCGGCGGCTTCCCGTCACAAAGCATCTAATATCTGACGCGTCGCAGCCAATGGGCACTTAGGCCTGAATTCGCTGCATGGGCTTCGCTCCGTGAGGCAGGGGAATTTAGGGGCTGCCAGATTTAGGGGCCGTCTTTCGCGGCTTCAAAAGCTGACCACGCCGGGTCGCTCCATGGGGCAGTTAATGCTTTCGCGTTAAAAGTGGTTATTACTCTGTAGAAATAACAGCATGCGTCAACAGCGAGGAAAAGAAACAGGCTGAAGCGGCACGAGCCAGCGTGCACTTCGATGCCCTTAACCATCAAGCTATGCATCTATAATTTATAATCTTAAGGTAATATGTAAGGAATAATGTATTCATTAGTCTTTACATATTCACACTTTGTTTTGTAAGAGAGTTTGTTGCAGCGTCGATCCTTACATATGATTTTTCATCGTGGAGCGACGTTTTATTATTGGTACCGCTCGGCCTTCGCACCGCGCATTCAGAACGACCAACAAAGTACCACTACTGAACTAGTCTAACGCTGCGTGCCCCATGTGAATCTATTGATCCCCGCTCTCTTCCTCACTGTTGTTATATTCTGTTCCTCCGCCTGCAACTTGAAATGATAATAATTGGGGTGTGCGTATGTTTATACAGCCGGACGTTAGATGGCCCCAACGGGCGCCTGGTGTCTCAGCTGCAGATGAGCAGTTTATCCAGTGCGGTGCGACCGCTAGCCTGGAGTCTTTAACGTGCACCACGCAGGAGTGATACATGACAGCACGCCTGTACGATGCTCATCCAGATCGAAACTGGCAGGGATGGACATTGAAACCAGGATCTTCGGGCTCTCCAGCGCGAGCTTCTGCTCCACGTGGCTGGCGTGCGCTAGCCCAATGGGCCACCGATCCTCTTGCTACTTGAAAGAAAAGTACTGTGTAGCCACGTCTGCAAGTCTCTGGAACACCTTTCTGTACATTTAAGGGGTGTAAACGTGTCTAGTGTGTAGGGAAAAACAAGCTTCCCGCTGTATTATAAATGAGCAATAATATACCTGAGAGAGTCAACAAAGAAAAGGACAAACCACGGTAAATTTAAAATATCTGACAAAAAGGGAAAGGAGGGAGGAGGATTTCGCTCTTGGTAGATAAAACAAAAGAAAACTCCTATGCACTGAAAAAAATGAAAAAAAAATTTTGCAAAAAGAAAAGTTTAAACATTAGTGAAATAAAAGAAAATATTATAGAAAGACTTCATTCTTTAGGATGAAGGGGCGGGAAATAATTATATTCTTGCTGCAGGAAAAACAGGCCCAACTAACCATATTCAGGCAAAAGAGAGAACAAGGAACGACCATCAGAGCATCACAACACGGACGGGGAGGAACAGAGAAGAGAAGAATACAAGGAAAGTGAAGAAAAGAAGAGAAGAAAGAACGATAGAAGAAATCAAGATTTTAAATACGCCAACTAACTCGATTTACTCACCTTTTATTATTATTATATTTTTTTTGCGTCATAATTTTTAAAATTATTAGTATTCATTCAATTTTTTTTTTAAATTTAAGTTCAAGGTGAACTTAAGGGGGGGGGGGGGTAAACTTCAGGAAAAAAGGGAAAAAAAGGAGGGAAAAAAAAGGGGGACAAAATAAATCTACCCGTTGATTAGGCCGTTCCCCTGGCGGTGGTTCCGCTACTTTCTCTTACACCAATTTTTTTTATTCATTTCCTTTCTATCAATTGGCATTTATTCTCTAAATTTATATTTGGTGAACTCTATCACCCAATTTTTTTATGTTATATTGGCGTTAAATCGGCTGTGCCCTCGTGGCGGTACCGATTGAGGCATTTTTATTTTTCAATCTTTTTGCAAAGCCTCGCCTTATCAAATGTATAAACATACACGTACAACCTACACACGATTAATTACACTACAAACTTTAAGCTATGTTTCTCTCTTTTTTATTCGGTCGAGCTATAGTTAATATAAAATCTGGCAGCTGGCAGCTGCTCAGTGCAGAGGATAGAAGCCAGCGGAAAAGGTAGGCGTATTTCGTATCTACAGATACTCAAAACCACTTTTGTGTCATACAGCTCTATAAGTTCCTATACACTCTAAACGATCTCACACCATTGAAGGGCCGTAAAAAAAAAAAAAGACACGTTTTTTTTTTAAGCAGTTTGGGTGGGGTACGCAAGTCGAGAAATTAATTTTACGCGAAAAAATAAAAATATTTTAGAGCAATACAAACACCAGTACGGATTTCGTAAGGGATTCTCATGCGACAACCAACTCCTTGAATTCACTCACGATATACGTAGTAACATGGACCTAAACACCCAGACCGACGCCATTTTCTTAGATTTCTCTAAAGCGTTCGACCGCGTGCCGCATTGCCGACTAATATCTAAGCTCTCTTACTTCGCATTGACGACTTAACTCTTTCCTGGATCCGAAACTTTCTCTCCTTAAGACAGCAGTTCACCACAGCAGGTGATTTTTACTCAGAGCTTTCCGATGTAACCTCCGGGGTGCCGCAAGGTACTGTCCTTGGCCCTCTTCTATTTCTAATGTATACATTAATGATCTTTTGCAGTCGCTAACATCCTGTGTACGTCTTTTTGACCCTGACCCTGACGACCACTTACATCTCCAAACTGATATTCATCGAGTAGTTACCTGGTGCCACAAATGGCAAATGACCTTTAACACAGCAAAATGCAAACTTGTTTCTTTCACCCGTAAACGCACAAATTCAGACTTCACATATTTACTCAACAATTCGCCCATCATCGCTGCTTCTGCTTAAGTTATCAGTACCTCGGTGTTGAACTAACTTCTAATCTTTCTTGGGTTTCCCACATTAACACGATAACCGCTAAAGCATCCCGTACCCTCGGTTACTTGAAACGCAATCTTAAATCTGCGCCATCTCACCTCCGCAAATTATCCTACGAAACCTATGTTCGCCCGAAATTAGAGTACGCCTGCGCTATCTGGGCCCCTCACCAAACCTACCTTATTAATCAAATCGAATCCATTCAAAACCGAGCTGCCCGCTTCATTTCTTCATCATATTCGCGTTTCGACAGCGTGTCACTAATAAAGCAAAATTATTCTATCTGTCTACTGGAAACTCGACGTAACATTTCTCTCCTATGCTTAATTCACCGATTATGCCACAGCCCCGGTGGGACTTGGTTCTAGCATCCGGAACACCTGAACAAGGAATCACGTAATTTTAACACTAAGAGTTTTAAGCGCATCTTTGGGACATCATTGTCATTCAATAATTCTTCCCTGCCACGTGCTATCAAGCTCTGGAGTGATCTTCCCGAGGCCGTTGTTTCAGTTTCCGACCCAGCACTTGTTCGTTCAGAGTTAACCACATATATTTTAGCTAATTACAAATGTGTAACGATGTTATTTCCTTGTGAACTGGGCACTGTATCTATATTTTGCATTACTCGAGATGTTAACGGATGTGTGTATTAGTATTTTTTATGTCATTATGTGCTTTATGTCACCCAGCTGTGCAAATGTTTGGTTTATTTTGATGCGCGCAGGTGTGTATTGTTGTTTGTATGGAGTCGGCGTGCTCACTGCCATTCCTTATTCGTGGTAATCAGACTGTATAGTCCCCCTTCATGTAATGCCGACAGGCCTTTGAGGTGCTTTAATGAATAAATAAATAAATAAATAAATAAATAAATAAATAAATATTGGCGGCGCGGGACGTGATTTAGTCGGTAGTCACCTACCTCCATTCCACTTGCTTTCTCTCTCGGCATTTCGGAAGCATGCCGGGAGAGGTGGATCGGCTTGGCCATCACGTTCAGGTAGAAAGAGGTATTACCATTCCCTGACGTCATGGACATTGCGCGCATAGTTTAAAATAAATCTCGCGGCGTCAATATTGCTCTAATTTTTTTTTCGTGTATAATTAATTTCTTGACACGCGTGTCCCAATCAGACTGCTTAAAAAAGTGTTTTTTATTTTCAGAGGTTCTTTAAGGGTATATAAACGTTGTTTCGGAGACTTACACCCATGACCACACCCTTGCACCACCCATATTCTGACCAAATACACCATTTTCCTACGTGAAAAAAGGATCCAAAGTGTTAATAAGCACTGCTCCACCACAAGAGTATCGGGCTTAGAAAAAATTGTGAGCAGCAGCAAAGGTTTTATTCAACGTTTCAAACAGAGCCTGCTCTTTTTTTTCTTTTTAAGGCAGGCTTTGTTTGAGATGTTGAATAAAGCTTTTGCTGCTGCTCACAATTTTTTCTACGCGTGAAAAAGGATGTGAGAAAGTGCGCAACGAGGGAAGTGTGGCGAACACCTGTTTTTCAAAGGTGTTCGTCGCCCTGACATCCGGCTTAGTCGAGGATTTTGTTTTATGCTTTATACTTGGAGGTACATTCAATATAATATAAGCTAACGGAGCTTTCAGAAGCTGCATAATTTCTCTTTTGTGTGCGAACCATAACGTTTGTGTTTGCTCTTTCCGTGGATGCGAGAACTGTATTTGATGCTTGTTGTTTGTAAGCCTGCTGGTCATAAAAACAATCCCATTGGCCGCTGTTTAGATTTCCAGCATCCAGAGATGGGGAAACCACTTCCAAAGTTGTATTTAAATAGAGATGCAATATACCTATGACAAGTCTGTCTAATTACAAAATTAACTTATGCGTTTACAAGAAGAGTATTTAACTACGAGAAATACAAATACAACAAGCACATTTGATCATTCTCAGACACTTTTTCAAAATACTTTTTGTTCTTAATGACTGACATCCTCGACTTGCGATTGAACCAAGGTAAAAAACACCCTGTCCAAATTAAGAGAGTGGAGTTTATATATAGTAAAAGTCAAGTGCTTAGAGACAATGTTTCAGGGCTAAAGATAAGATTTGTTTGTCTTACCGTCATAGGTGGAGACAACACATGGAAAAACCATGTATTCAGTGTCAAGTTCAATTTAAACACGTCGTGAATTCGACATGCAAAAGTTAAATTCCCCAACCGAAAAGGCAATAATTGTACTCATTCCATTAATTTGTCGTTCTGCTCTTTTGTTTTGCTCCAATGTTTGTAACAAGTTTCATGCATCTTTGCATACGACTTTCTAGAAGAGTGCTCACTGTCGCATTGAGATTGCGAAAAGAAGGCCCAAAATGTACTTGGAGCTGTATTTAACAATACGTAATATCGGAGATCTAAGTACAGTTGAACGATACATTCCCCATAATGTAATTAAATACTAAATAGCTCAAAAGCATTTTCACTATTACGTATTATAGTTTCAAATACTTTGCGTCTGAAATACTACCCATCCTGCCATATCGGTCAATTTTTCGGGCGTTCACCAGCATCCTAAGGGTGCTGGTGTTACCTACAAGGGCGGCTAGCCCTGGGGTCAGAGTTGATTACACCCTTAAAGTGTAATGAGCTTGTCCAGAGAGCTAACATTTAAGAAAGTGCCCCGTTAGCCCCTGACAAGTTATCCCGACAGGTAGTATTACCAACCACGAAGAGTGTAAAATCTTTCGTTGGTTACGTGACCCCTGACAACGTTAAAAAGAAACGCAGGACGTGGCGAGTTTCAAGATTAGTATTGTTCCACACCGGATCCACAGTCGGTAACAGTGCGGAATTGATGACAATAGAGACTACCGAAAAATGTATCGCTAATCGCCAAGCCTGA
>JAZHYW010025477.1:32500-44330 GCA_037355805.1 Ixodes ricinus | reverse complement strand
CATTTAGTAAAGAATATTTGCATATAGCGAGAGGATTGATAAATCCCCTTTGATTAGGCATAGATGGACATCTCTGTAGGTTTAACATGTCAAACAGATTATTTACTTGCCATTCCTATGTAGGCATTGGACTTTCTGAGGTCAGAGCAGTCTCGCAAATATACCTAGATTAAAATTAGTTTAGATATAAACAAGAGGAAGCTTTGGAACAAGTTTCACGAGTTCAGTTGGGTTTTCGTTTACGCGTGGTGCAGTAGTGAAAAGCTGGGAGAAATTATTCGTTATTCGATTCTAATATTTTCGGAAACAAACAAACAACACTATGCTTTGAATTCGCTTTGAACTTAACATCCACTATTCGCACACGCCTTCTTGCCATGGTCCGTTTCACACGGTTCGGTCTGATGGAGTTAGCCAAGTCACGCCAAAAGGGCATCGTCACGGCGTTAGTCGTCTTTATGCGTTTGCTATTCCCGGCTAAACCCGCCTTTTACATTTCATTAGATGGCGACCTATTTTTATTTTGGTATCAGACTGATTTTAATGGAAAAATTAATTGACAACACAAAAAGGTAAGTATTATCAGGTGTCGTAAATTTGCTATTTTTTTATTGATCCGTGCATTCGCTGCCTCTATAGGAGATCGTCGTGTGCGGTTAAGGTCTGCAAAGAAATAAAAATGATCGTGGCCTTTAAACATGGCTTATTCAAGGAGCAAAAGGAGTGTGTTCGTGAAATCAATCAATCAGTTCAATCAATCAAACAAATATCTCCCAACAACAGGAACGTTATGAACTTTAACTTTTTTTTTGTTCTTCTTTAAGTCCCGGCCGATCTTTTTTCCTCTCAATGAATTCGAAAACGCTGCGTTGACAAATTGCCTTTCTATGAAAAGCGCGACAAATTCACTACCAAAACTTAAGATTGCTAACCGAAACTCGTATTTCCTACGAGGTCACTCTTATCTTTCATTTCTTCGAAGCGTCCGTAATCACAAAAATAATCATATACAAAGGATGTGCTCGTGAAAACGTACGATGGAGACAATTAAAATTGGAATACTGGTAAACCAGGGTTCTCACCTCGGTCGACATTTCCGCGCAAGGCATATCTAAAGAACGAGGAAACAAAGAGGGTAAACAACAATCTTTCCCTAAAACTTTATGATAGAGCTGTATGAATATTGAATCGATTAAACCTGGTTGCCTTCATAGCGTGACGGCCGACGTAACATACTTCCGGCTAATTCCTGAAGTTATCCAATACATATTCCTGTACGCATATATTACGAACAACCGAAGAAATCCGGCTTTGTCGCTCCATGCTATTCGCCGGATGCGCTTGCCAGATTGCAGTGATTGGCCCCTGTTTGTTCCGCGGTAAAGTAGACGCGCAGGCAGTTCTTCATAGTATGCATACGTACTGACCGACAGTTTCACAGATGCAGGACATGACGAGCCCCCGGCAGCTTATTATCGCCACTTGGCCAATGAAATTGCCATATTAGCATATAAGAAGGCACCAGGAAGGAAGATATGAGTTAGCATAATTAGCTGCACCATGTTTCTCTTTAGTGGCCAATTAATATACAGAAAGCAAGTGTTCCAAAATGCGTTTTTTGGCGCATCCGAACGCAAGGAAGCGCGCGTCGATCAAAGGGCAACACGGGGAACGCGCAGGGGACGCTCGATGACGAGGCAGCGCAAGCGCGCGTCGATATTGGTTGAGGTCGGAAAGGGGGGGGGGGGGGGACAAGAGCCATAGCCTCCTATATATTGACAAAGCCTGTCAGATCGCAAGGAGAAGCATCCGCCGAAATGGAAACGGTGGAGCGGCAGACAACGGATGAGGTGATAGCCACGTGACTGGCGCCTCGCTGCGGCGAGGCGCCGAAACACACTTCTCCCGAGTGAACAAGTGTGTTTCGGGTCCTCACCGCTGCAAACGCTGTGCGCTGACGTCCAGGTTCCCCGGAAAATGCTCTGGGCTACCAGATCCTCGCGCGCTCCAAATCTGTGGCCGGGCACTCTATGGCTCCGCCGTCGAACACCCAGGCGTTGTGAGTATAGAGGAGGCTATGCAAGAGCACGTGGTCACGTTTAGGGGTAAACAAACGTGCACGAGGTACTCAAGAAGCAGACGAACCTGCTCGCCGTATGGTTACAATACTGATTACCGAGGATATAGGACTTCGTGTGTGCGCCAATTCGTGGCAAAATATGCGATCGAAGAACACAAATTTACCTTCTGATCACCGCACGGCGTGCCGTCCAAATGGAACTTGTATGTCCAGTCAGGCTTGTCTCGCCAGTTCTGGTAACAGCAGCGCATGACGCAGGGATCGGATATCCAATATTTGTATCCCTTCACATCTTCGTCCTGACCGAAGAAGGAGTGTACGCACAGTAATGTATTACAGAGCCGATACCGCAGTCGCTGACAACGTGAGAAACTGGGGGCGTGCTTATTATTATATCCACGCTTTTTGATTCCCGATTTCTTTCTTCAGCCTTCTTATCCGCGTGTGTGTGCCCGTTTTTGTGTTTGTTGTTTCGGTTTTAAAAGATTAAAATCATCCACCGGCTCTCCCTGCGTTTAGCTTACTAGTTTCATTGGTAATTTTATTCAGTTTTGAGTGTACTGCAGTTTCAGGAATAAAAACCTCACCGCAAGACGATTATTTCTTTATGTATATATAGTCGCTCTCAGCATAAGGAACGCAGAACGCGGCGAGTACCGAGCATTTTACACTGTTAGAAATATAGGGTGTAATACTAATACCCGTGCCACACGGGCAACTCGAATGCCATTTACAACGAATGACATTTGTGTGATCGGCGCATCAGCTCGCAATCTGTCGCGCGTGGAATGCTCCACGCCCGGAGTGTCGCGCGCTGATTGACCGTCCGCTCAAATGTCATTCGTTGTGAATGGCATTCGAGTTGCCCGTGTGGCACGGGTATTACACCCCTTGTATTCAAATATATAATACCCCAAAAAGCGACAATTCGACGTTCAGTCCACTGACGTCAAACCGACGATACCAACCTTCACGGGCGGCTAGAAAGTTGAGCGATACAACTTATTAAAATAGCTAATGTACTCACTAAAGACTGCAAGAAAACACTCAAGGTTTCCATGATGATTTTAACCCGAGACTAAAGCAGAATAAGGGAATGTTTTTTGTTTTTTACTGTTGACGGGAAATTAACAAACTCAAGACGCTGTCTGTACCTGTTACTTTCTCTTTAACTGCTAAAAAAAAAACTTTCTTTTTTCTTTAGTTTTATGGCTTAAATAATCCCGGGAAACTTCCACAAGCTCGCCTGCGCACTTACCGTAATTTCTTTACTCAAGGTCTTGTTGGCGCTGCTGCAAAACCTCTGTGTTTTTTTCTTCTATAGTCATTGATACGTACATTAGTCATTTAGTAACTTATATCACACAGCCATCAGGCCGCTGCGTTGCACCCATAGATCGATGTCTCCAACAGATGGCAGTATTTTGGAAAAAGAAGGGCGCGATCAAGCGAGGACTGTGACGTCATGATTCTCCTGGAACAGTTGAGGATGAGTGGAAGCGGCCTCGCTTCTCTCCTCCTCGCTTCGGTTCGCCTGCTTGAGGGAACGAAGCGAGGAGGAGAGAAACGAGGCCGCTTCCCCTCATCCTCAACTGTTCCAGGAGAATCGTGACGTCACAACCCTCGCTTGATCCCGCCCTTTTCCAAAAATACTGCCATCTCTCCGAGACATCGATGTATGGGTGATGTTTTGGGGTTTTGCAGCGTCCCGCCTATCGCTACAGCCTTGTTTTGTGAGCTCCAAATTTCGGTTCAGCGTCCCTTTAAGTTTTTTTCTTTTTTTTCTTTTTCAGTAACGGACTAATCTACTCGTTAGATTTTCCGAAATTACTAAAGATGTTATTTCCCTACTACTTCACAGTATTGTTTATGAGATTACGTTACTCGTTACTTTTGGTTATAATCTGTCATCAAAGGGCCAACGCGCGGCGCGCCATCGGGATACATTACTGCATTCTACAAATTTGATAAACAAAGAAAAAAAACTAATATGAAATTGCTATCAAAAAGATGAATTGCTGTCCATGTTTGTAACCGCGGCTTATCGCTCCCAAATAGTGAAATCTTCAGTAACGCAAAAGTAACCTTTGTTGTATAGTGTTCGGAAGTAACGGTAACTGTATTTTGTTACATTTCCAGGACTGTACCGAACCTTAGTAACGCGATAATTGTTTTAGAAACTAAGGAGTAAAGCAGTCTTGTTACTTATTTTAGGTAACGGGCGGTAACGGGCACAACTTCGGGAAGTACAAAACTGTCTCCTGTAGGTTTTGTTGCAAAATGTATTCGATCTTCCTAAAAAAATTAAAAAAAAGAAAGTGTTTTGTACCTTGAAGTTCGAAAACCTAAAGGTATTTAGCGTCGCTCTATAATGGTTCAAGTTTTCCCCTCAATCTCGAATATTTCATCAAGACGGCTCTATCTAAGTTAAGAGGGGAATTGGGCCGCGGTGTATAAATCAAATCCGCGTTTTAAAGCACGAAATACTTTTTAACGCTACCCCTAATCCCAAAATGTTGCCCCTCCGTCCATCCGTTCGTGCATTTCCCGTTAAATTTAGCGGGGAAAATAATATCATGAGACGTACGCACTAATTCCGTTCATCAGTTAAACTTAGCGGGAAAGTTGACGTCATGACCTGGCGTCACGGGACATATAAAAACCAATTCAGTCTCATATAGCGAATAAATAGATGTCACATCACCTATACACCTTGGGGAAACTGACGGCACGTGATCTTTACGTCGACCCAGCTTCCTTGCTCAGTTTAGCGGGAAAATTACGTCTTGTGACCCAGACAATAATCCAGTTTGTCCGCTACATTTAGCGGGGGAATCATTATCATGCGAACCATCTTCACGTAAACTCTACAACCATTCATTTCCCCGCCAAATATAGCGGGAAAATATAGGTTACGTGACACACTAATTGCCTCACCAATTCCCTTTGATGGGTATGCATATTGGGACTTTGAAGGTAAAGGTCGCCGCTAATTGTTTTCAATAGAGTCGCTGGATTGTCCTAAAACGAGACTCCGACTGGTGCGTTTAATTGCGGCCTCGAAAGTCGTCTTTCGATTTCTGCCTGATGACGTCATAGAACTGCCATGCCGTTGCCTCTCACAACCCTGGCGGTAGCACAGCGGCGGAAATGCACGCGGCATCCGGCTGGTATGCTGCAGGTCACTCTCCAGCTGGACAGTCCGCGGAAGTTTCAACAGCCAGGAGTTACTATAGTCCGTGACGACAGGGACACTCGTGTTCTCTCGTACCTCCTTTCGCCGGAACTTCTACGACCAACCGCCAGAATCGATCGCAACATCCGACAGCGTGACGCCATTTGTTGCCAGTTCAAGACCACTTTCAATGCACGTGCGGTAGGGGACGCTGAACGCAATAGTCGAAGATGCGACGGAGGCATTGTAGTCGAAAAATAAAAGTCTTCACTCACCGTGCACGTTCTAATTTGTTTAGCGAACGGGAGCGCCTGTCGGCAGTTGTCGTGGCCCCTCATGAGATCGGATGGTAGACCCACGTCCTTGGACACAAGTGGCACGGGAGAATCATGCCAGCAAGCCGTCCTGTTATTCCTGTACATACGTGGTTTGAACAAACAACTCTCCAAAGAATGAGCTTCGCCCTCCGGGCATCAAACCCTGACCCGAATGATAATTCATTTACTCGTTAGTTTGATCACGATTATCCGCTTTCATTGATTCGGCTGCCAAAAATATACAACATTAGTACCGTGGCGCACAATGCGTACTTATACTAATAACCAAATGGGAGGAGACGACTCTCAGTTTTTGTTGATTATGAACAAAATCGGCCGACACCATAGACTGGTCGTGTTCAGTGACATATTCCAATAATACTACTTCGGGCTTTTTTCACGTTAGAAGATCACATGCACAAATTCCAGTCCGCCTAATTTCCAGCCAAGCATTTGGGAGAGCCAATTGATGCAACGTACAGAGTGAAACTCAGCACATGACGGGGCTTAACGAGTTTAAAACTGAAATAACAGTCTTGCTGTTGTAACACTAGCTGAGCACGACGTGAGTACGTAAAAAATCGTGCTCAGTGACACAGCGCAGACAGTTTCTTTATGTCTAAAGATATTTAATTCTAATATCGCCATTCGGGGGCAAACTCTCTCCGTATATTACAGTGATTGGCTCTCAAAAGAGCTCTGCGGGGAAATAGACGCGCCAGATTTCCTAGAGTGAGTACTGTACGTGCATTCCTTATAGCGAGGAACTGTCAACCACAGTGATTGGTATTTATTGAGCGATTCTACAGTAACGCAGGCTTAGCGCCAGAAAAAGAAATACAGGAAGATCAACTTGGTGGATTCTTAGGGCATCCGTTAGCATGACCCTTCGAAACGCCACAAATACCCCTTTGGAAAACGCTAATGGTGACCCCTTCGCTTTTCTTTTATAGATTTCTTTTTGCTTCCCTTTTTCTTGCTGCCTCTTTTTGGCTTCGTTACGGGGTCACTGTTAGTGTTTCCCAAAGGGGGACGTGTGTGGCGTTTCCATGGGCATGCTAACGGATTCCCTAAGATTCTACAAATAAATCTTACTGTAATGTTCTTTAGCCCCCTTTCCTGCACTTTGCCGGTCAAGGTAAGTTGATGCCCTTGGATACGATCGTACATATCACTCGTGGAAAGAACCACATCCATACCACTCGTGGAAGGAACCGCATCCATATCACTCGTGGAGGGAACCGTATCCGTTGTTTTCACTAAACACACACACACACATCACAGCCCACGCACCGCTACTACGGAAACACAGAGCGAAGAACAACCGGCGACGGCAGAGCGGCAACTGGGCACGCCCGCATTCCACCGCGCCGCGGTGCAACACCTCCTAAATAATGAAACCGTATTGATGAATGAGATAGCGTCGTCAGAGAAGGCCAACGCTGGGCACAGATGGGACACTACGATTGTGTGAACGGTCGGCTCAAACTTGAGTAGAAGCCAAGCGCAGACGCAGCATTCGTTTCCCATCTGTGTCCAGCGTTGCCCTTCTCTAATTATGCCATCTCATTCAGCACTACGGCTTTGTGATCTGGGAGGTGTTGAGCGGCGCCTCCTTCTCTCTGGCTCCGCGCCGGCTGTGGGCGTGACTTTGCCGAAAACGAAAAGGTTCGTTTCGACGAAAACCCGGCGGTGCCTGTATGTTTGTCAGAGCCGGGGAGAAAGCGAGAGATTGACGGGTGCTGACGTGAGCGCTTCGGACCAATGGAAGCGCCGCACGCGTCACCTCCTCCCCCTTCTTGTCCCCCTTTCCGCGGCGCTAACAAACGAAAGACATCGCCGGGTTTTTGTGAAAACGAGCGTTCTAAGGCTAACGCATTGAAAGCGCCTATACTCTGTTTCCTATTGAGACTGAATTGCCGTTGGAGCATGATGCCAATCGCCCTTCTCATCGGCTGGATTATTTTTATACGACGGTCCATGATTGGTGTTCTGGTTCCCTCGCAGGCGTGTACATCACAAGCCGCGGCTTCTGGGAGTTTCACCAGTGAGGACGAGAACCAAGCGTTGCGCCTATAGAGCGGCTAGTTTCTGAACGACATCTTTGGTGACGACAACCTAAAATATCTGTTTGTGTTTCTGACGCAGTGCTCGGGTGACGTAGCCAAACGCTGCGTTCGGCGGGGGTTCGCGTTCCATGAGTGAAACACCAATTGAACTCCTCGAGTCCCAGCTACACGCTGACTGAGCACATGTGCCCAATTCGCCTGATAATGGTGACGTAAGAAAGCAGTCCACGGTTCTTGTGTTGGGTAAACACCGAATCCTGCGTAAACCAAGCTGGCAAAAGCGCCCCCAATAATTCGATCTCCTCGCCAATAGGACCGCGTTAACATATGCAAAAATTTCCTACATGACATAGTTCCGAGCGATGTCGAACAGGCCGCAAGGTGAGATGCCCAGCTTCTGAAGCCATCCTTTCAGGTTGGACAGGATAAAGCCCTCCCATTGGGCGCATCCATAGAGGTCTGCAGTATCCGGTAGTGCACCAATCCTGCGTTCAGTTAGGTGAAAAAATAAATGTAGGCCACGCCATCCTCTTCAGGTTGAGGAGATACGGTGCGAGTTGGGCAAAATCGTTCCAACAACTTAAAAAAAAAAAAACACGAATGCCGGTTTTCAACATTGGAGGTCTTCTTTTTTTATAAGCATACCCGAAATTCAATACCTAGAGCACACTTAGCCAGGAAGTGTGCGTGTATACTCTCACAATTCTTTGATTGTACACCGACCCAATCACTCGTTGGTGATGAATTAAACGTGACACTTGGCGCGTGACGCAGGCCGTAGTCTCTTTTGAGAGCAGGTTTTCAAAGTAGTTGGAACTTACGACATGCTCACCAGCTGTACCAGCGTCGAGACTTCTTCGAAGAACACACCGTCCGCGTGAGCTATGCCCACCTTTCTTTCGGTGCACACTCCTTCTCGGTATGCGTACCCTGAAAGCCAAGAAAAAAGAAGCAATAAGCGCACTCAGAAGCCTCGGTGACACTGCTCATGGATCACACAAGAGACAGTCTGCAGTCACTTTCTGAGGCGGACTTTTCTTCCTCGCACGACGGTCCTTTCACATTGATCATGGTAAAACAGTGTGCGGAGTGCGGACATGCTCGAAGCAGACATATGCACAAAGCGAAATGTTTCCAACGATTAGGTACACTTAGCAGAGCGCGTTGGATGGAGTACAGTTCACACGGAAAGAATAAAAACACTGAAAATATACGAGGGACAGACACACACAGTTCTTTCAACGAGCAACTACATTTAAATGATGCCCATCACACTATGAAGAACCACTTTGGTCACAGAGAAAATTAAGTGAAGACGAAAATACTAGAAGATACCAGAAAAAGCTAAAAATAAAGATAGCTGAACTTAACTTCCTGAAAAGGAAGAAGAAGAAGGAAACTGGAGGAGACATTTTCTATGACAACTCTGGCGCTAGGGATTCCATCTCTGGTGTTGATAACGACAACGAAAGCTGGGAAACATTGTCCGTGGCAGTGTTCTTATGAAAAACATGGTAGTGTTTTCATAACAAAGCTTTGAAAACACTAACGTGCTAGGCTCACACAAGGCCAAGCATGGGCGAGAGATAATTGAAGCATTTAAGATCAAAACTGCCACAGACAATGTTTCCCAGCCCACGTTGTCGTTATCAACACCAGAGATGGAATTCCTAGCGCCAGAGCATAGAGGAGGCTATGGCCAGAGTTGTCATAGAAAAAAGTCTCCTCCAGTTTTCTTCTTCTTCTTCCTTTTCAGGAAGTTAAGTTCAGCTATCTTTATTTTTAGCTTTTTCTGGTATCTTCTAGTATTTTCGTCTTTACTTAATGTTATCTGTGATCAAAGTGGTTCTTCATAGTGTGATGGGCATCATTTAAATGTAGTTGCTCGTTGAAAGATCTATGCGTGTCTGTCGATCTGTCCCTCGTATATTTTCAGTGTTTTTATTCTTTCCGTGTGAACTGTTTCCAAGGAGTTTGAGGAGTGTCCCCAGGTAATTCTCTCATCATGTATGCAGCGAACGTCGTGTGTTTCATGTGATATGTACGAGAAGTGTGAATGCGGCTTTAGGTTGCACGCTGCATCACGATTGCGTCAAAACACCAATAGCTTATCTTTCTTAATCAGCCGAGACAATAAGATTGGCGTGTGGCGTCATGCACTACACTTCACCGTCTCGGTTTCAGAAGGGCGTGGACGTCGTTTCGTCAATTAGGGTGGCGTGTTGATTCGAAAGCGCCGCCAGTAACCATTCTTATTGGCTAAGCGAATGAAAAGAATAGCGAAGATTGGTGCTGCTGGCGCGTAATAATTGGGGTTGTGTGGATATTTATACAGCGAGTCGTTGGTCAGCCATTTTAAAGTTGCGACGAGTCACTCGCTGTAGATGAGCAATTTAGCCAGTGCAGTACAACCGCGCCCAAGCTACGAAGCAATTACCGGTTTGAGCTGAGCTAGTTGGTACATGTTCAATGGTGTTGATGAAACAGCTCGAAGATTAAACGATTAGACAAGGACAGGGCAAGACACACGCACACGAAGCTGCAGTGGTGCTGGGGAAATCGCTTGAACATAAAACGATTGCACAGGATCAGAAGATTAAACGATTGCAAAGAGACGAAGCATTCACTCAAGTCTCGAAATGGCGCGCTGCAGTCGCGCTGACGTCAATGATTGCGTCGTAAACCATTCATAAAAACTTGGTGGACGCTTAAGCTTCGCCTTTAACAGAGAACGCGATAGCGAAACATATAAACATATCAACTCCCGTTTGCTCTCAGCGCAGTGCAAGCGTGCCTAGCATGGCTGTAATAAAGAAAAAAAAAAGCCTGCCTTGCATGGCCTAGTCAGTAGTGTGTCTGACTTGCAACCGTAGGGTCGCGGGTTCGAAGCCCGCCTTCAGTTCTTCAAATTTTTCTTGAAGGCAAATGAATTACTTTATAGAGTGAAGTCATTTGAGGAGTGCGGCGAACTTCGATTCGCGTTACATGCAATGTTTTCTAATCACTTTCATTCCACGCATGACGTCACGTTTCATGTTGGCGTGGTGGGTTGTTTGAAATTCCCGCGCGAGGTCATGTGACTGTGACGTCATGACCCTATCGACCAACCAGGATTTTCGCGGCACGTCACCGAAGCCGGCTTTTCTCGTCACTCCACTGACGCCGGATTTTCTGCGGCACGAGCTCCTTAACGCTCTCGCGTTAAAACAAAGTGATTACTCAAAATTTTCGTTGTCGTATTTATATATAGTGAGGTGCGTCGTGACTTTCACGACGAATGCTATTCATAGACAACCAACAAGAATGGTTTCTGCACAAAATTTTTGAACCTTCTTGACGATCATTGTATGAGCGTGGGTAGAATGGACTGTAAAAAGTAATAGAAACTGATACAACGGCGCGATGCCAATTTGTTTTGTTGAGTGGAGGAACGTTGTGCTGCACTCTATTTCTAGTTTGCAACCCCCCCCCCCCCTTCCCCGGACGGCGCTCGTTGCTGGAAAAAAGTCCATTATAAATTTAAACTGATACTTTACGCCTCAGAGCAGATCTTGCTTTGCGTGTTTTATTTATTAAAGTTACTCATTAGTAAACCTGGATTTATCATTCTAATGTACATATATACCACTGGAAGAAAGAAAAAAACGACAACGATTTGGAGCTGGCGTACAGAACACACAACCTCATTATTTAGATTATACATGGATAATCGCGTTAAGCTTCAGATTAGTACAAAATGCCCCTTTAAAATACTTTTATACACATGTGACTTTATACTTACCCGTTAGTTTGTCCCATGCACTAAAATTTGAACTCATCAAATTGTTTCTGAAAATAGTGAACCAATAAAAATAACACAATGTCGTTACACTACACATCACGGTTGTCACTAACGCGACTTAAATTAAGACTCTCAAACGAGTTTTAATCATGGCACATGTTGCGAGTTATAATATATCAAATAAACTTAGCGGATGCTCTAGAACAGGGGTTCTCCCTACTGTTTGACGAAGGGGCCGGATCAGGGATTGGCCGCTTTCTCGAGGACCGGAAAACAAATAAGTAAATATAAACCAGGAAAACTAGATAAGCATTGAAATACAAACTTAAAAAATAGACTACAAATTAAAAAAAGAAGATAATGTGAATGAATACATCACTTTATATGGATATCCAATAGTTAGCTAAG
>JAZHYW010025477.1:0-25000 GCA_037355805.1 Ixodes ricinus | reverse complement strand
ATATATATAGCTTTGAACTAACAAATATTCTCTCCTAAGTTCTGTGTAACCCCCGCAACAAGAAGGTATACTCATTCACCGATTAGGAAAGGGACGAATCATTTATGAATTTTTTGCCCTTTGCCTTGATTTCCAAGACCTCATGCAGTTCTCTAGAAACCTTATCCGAGTATCTAGTCAGAAACCTGGTGTCGCCAAATGACGGGGTACATGAGCTACGACTGCAGTGAGTGGCGAGATGTCCGCGGCGTGTTCACGTGCACGATCATTGATTCACCTTCCAGTCTGGCCGATATAAGACGAGCCGCATGATGTTGGGAATTTTGTAGACAACACCCGTAGTACACTCCGTGCCCTAGGATCAACAATCCCATTGTATCGAAAGACCCATGTGATTTCAGGCACCGCAAAAAATACACGGAGTGTACTACGGGTCAGGTGTCTACGACAATCCAACGTCATGCGGCTCGTCTTATATCGCCCTGACGGGAAGGTCATTCAATGATCGCGCACGTGAACACGCCGCGGCGACGAAGGCCACTCCGTCGGGACATCTAGCCACTCACTGCAGTCGTTGCCCATGTGCCCCGTCATTTGGCGACACCAGGTTTCTGACTAGATACCAGGATAGGGTTTCTAGAGAACTGCACGAGATCTTCGAAATCAAGGCAAAGGGCCGAAATGCATAAGCGATTCGTCCCTTTCCTTATCGGTGATTGAGTATACCTTCTTGTTGCGAGGATTACACGGAACGTAGGAGAGAGTATTTGTTTGTTCAAAGTATATATATATATATGATTAGTTTTCACAAATAAAAACGAGTTGCGAGTGTGCTCTTGTCTTTCTACTTCCTCGTCCTTGTGTTTTTTTTTCTCTTTTTTTAGCTTTTTTAGGTGATCATGAACCAACTGGCCCAAATGGCTACATTAAAAAGTTTACGAATATAACATCGTGCATTAACGGTTTCAGATTCATCTAATCAAGAGAACGATAATTAAATATGACACATTACGATGCCAAGGCAACAAGCCTTGTGTCTTGTAAATGTCATTAAATTGGGTGGCATATTTTTGTCCTGTTACGTTTCACGATATGTACCATAAAACCTTTCTGGAATCATATGCAATCGAACCTTCCGGAACACTCCTTTTGTGAGGGGGTAACAGGTTGTCTTTTTGGCACGCAACTAGCACATGAGCCACGCTGGTTTTGATATACATTACATTTTGGGACAATGAACACGTTTTCTTATGAATACACTGACTACAAAAAACATAATCGGGATTTTCTTGGCCCTACTGTAAAAACTCGGCGTTTTCCTTATGTGGTCTTTGATACGTAGCTATTTAAAAAGTTATACCGCACCGTTATCAAGCTCCTCGTAAAATTTGGGGCCGCCTGTTCGACTATAGGGCTCTGTACGTGGAATTGAAGTTTTGGGGTGTATTATATGGGACAAAAGGGTGTAACGATACACCCTTTTACACCCTTTTTCTTGAGAGTGTTCAGCACTCACGTTCGCTCTAGCCCGGGGTTTGTTTCCGCGGTGGAAGTTGTTACTTCCAGAAATATCATCACTTCCGCCCGACAGTTTAAATAAGTCAATGTTTATTATCATTACTTCATTTGAGCCGATCTACGGTTCCGCGCTTTACATGTCAGAGGTAATTTTGTTCACGCATAAAGAAATTCTTAATTCTGTTGACAAATTCTACCTGTGTTGGGGGCGTTTGGGATTAATGTAAAAAAAGTGTAAAGTGTTGAAGCATTTTTTTCTACAGTCATAAATCTCATTATGGCATAATTTTATTGGCTGGCGTTGTGAACCTACAGTTTAGCAATGTTGACAATTTTGTACAACTCTGTGTTTGTAAACATATCGGGTTCAGATTAAGTCGGGCACATGGAGCTTTCTACAAAATTAAAAACCATATGAAGGCTTGTTCCTTAAATACGCCGTGATTAAATTAGCAAATTAACGAAAATAACAAAGCTAATTGAAATAATCTAATTGATTGGACGAAACTATAGTTGCCATCGTCTTAATAACAACGTAAACATGATCAACATATGACAATGATTCATAACTACTGGTGGGTATTCCACACGCACCTGTACACACGGAACACACAAAAAAATCATTTGACATGAAGCACACAAATACAAAATCCGCTTAAAATATTGCACTTAAGAGAAGGAAAAAAAAACACGTCTGCGACTAATGCGTCGAGGTCATAAACTTGTAACACTAAAATATCTCCTACTCACCAACGACGTTCTCAGCGAATGTAGCTAGGCAGACGATATAAAAAATGTTAACCGTCCAAGCTTTGAACAGGTCTCCTGACTTGAGATTCGTTGACATTGTACAGGTGAAACAGTTCAGGAAGCGGTACATAGCACAACAAGCACTGCCACTTGCGTAGCGCGATACGAAAATATTCATGGGGAAGTTTCGCATATGCCGCGATGCAGCTGGCAGAAAGCTGCCGCCGACGGACAAAGCACACTGTTAAGGAAACGTTTTCATCAGAAGCCCGTTTCACCGTAGGTCAAACTTGTATTGCTTTATAAGCTTGCCCTAATGAAAAAAGTCCCATCACATATATCCCATATATTACCACGTGTAAGCAGAATACGACATATTATATGCATTTTTGCTCTATAAGGAACGTTTAGGTAAATGCAGTACTTGCCTATGATTGTTTACCATACTCTTTCAATAGAGATGGCACATACACGACATTGCTTTTCTTTTTTTTTTGCACCTGTCTTTGAACATTTTTCATGCAGCGGTGTTTCAATGCAATAGACGCGGCGCAGGGCACCGACAACAACATTTTGTGTGTATGCGGAGGGCTGAGCGTGTTGATGTGTACTTTATGAAAACGAAAGATGGACATAGAAGGCGTATAATTTTGTGAGCGATGTCCCTTTTTCGTTTTTATAATTCTCTGTATAATTGTATGTATGCACCACTCAACAAAAAGAAATTACAGGATTCCTTTTTTTTTATTTTAAAATTAAGTACGGATTTCCGAACGCTTATTTTCCGCTCAAATGTGTCGCTTGCGGTTCGAACGAAATGCTAATGTTACAGGACTAACCCTTATCTCATTCGAAAGTTTTGCTATTTTCTAAAATCTTCAGTGGAAAAATGGCAGCCAAAGGGATTCTCGAATATATGGTGCTGAAGGGCTCCATGCAGTTACTGAAAACGAGATAAAACACGCCCCATTTTGTTTTAAAAATTAAAAAAAAAATGACTCACAGCTTTTGAACGAAATAAGTGTTGTACCTGAAACTTTGGCATCTGGTTTGGACTGCTAGAACTATATTTGTGCGAAGATAGAGCTTTCGGTGATGCGTAGTTTATTTTTGCGGGAAGAAAAAATTTTTTTTTTTTTAAAGCAAGCTTAATATTACGATATGGGAATAACGACTTTGTGAACTGCTCCACCGCCTTTATCAACTCGACAATTCAGACACTCCGGAATTACGAAGGTGCCCGACTTTCGTGTGTAGCTTCGTTGCAGTTAAAAGTTCAGGCAGAGCATAATATATCCAAGTTCAATTGAGCTATCCCCAAGATAAAAGTACTGGGACTGGCAATAATGTTTCGATAAATTCGCTAAAACAAGATGTTCGAAGTGGCTGTCAATGCAGCAAACACCCTTCAAAACTTAAAGGGTGTTCTCGCTTCACGGTAGAACCCTTTTCCGCACCCTTTTTACACCCTTACAAGATGAGGCGTGCCCCCGCGTGCCACAGCACCCTATTCCATTAAAATCACAGAAGTAACGTGTAAGAATGCGAAAGCATTTGTTACACGCAGCGCCACGTCTTCCTTTATCACACTGCGCTACGGAGGTGACATCACGCCCCCCCCCCCCCCCCCCCATTGCACAGGCGCGGCGCCCGTGACCATGCGTCTGCTCTGCTGTGCTTTTCTTTGTGTTCTATTATTTTTATGAGGCGCGTCCGCTTTGATTTTGAGCGGCCCCGGCGGCTTCCGTCACAAAGCATCTAATATCTGACGCGTCGCAGCCAATGGGCACTTAGGCCTGAATTCGCTGCATGGGCTTCGCTCCGTGAGGCAGGGGAATTTAGGGGCTGCCAATTTAGGTGCCGTCTTTCGCGGCTTCAAAAGCTGACCACGCCGGGTCGCTCCATGGGGCAGTTAATGCTTTCGCGTTAAAAGTGGTTATTACTCTGTAGAAATAACAGCATGCGTCAACAGCGAGGAAAAGAAACAGGCTGAAGCGGCACGAGCCAGCGTGCACTTCGATGCTCTTAACCATCAAGCTATGCATCCATAATTTATAATCTTAAGGTAATATGTAAAGAATAATGTATTCATTAGTCTTTACATATTCACACTTCGTTTTGTAAGAGAGTTTGTTGCAGCGTCGATCCTTACATATGATTTTTTCATCGTGGAGCGACGTTTTATTATTGGTACCGCTCGGCCTTCGCACCGCGCATTCAAGAACGACCAACAAAGTACCACTACTGAACTAGTCTAACGCTGCGTGCCCCATGTGAATCTATTGATCCCCGCTCTCTTCCTCACTGTTGTTATATTCTGTTCCTCCGCCTGCAACTTGAAATGATAATAATTGGGGTGTGCGTATGTTTATACAGCCGGACGTTAGATGGCCCCAACGGGCGCCTGGTGTCTCAGCTGTAGATGAGCAGTTTATCCAGTGCGGTGCGACCGCTAGCCTGGAGTCTTTAACGTGCACCACGCAGGAGTGATACATGACAGCACGCCTGTACGATGCTCATCCAGATCGAAACTGGCAGGGATGGACATTGAAACCAGGATCTTCGGGCTCTCCAGCGCGAGCTTCCGCTCCACGTGGCTGGCGTGCGCTAGCCCAATGGGCCACCGATCCTCTTTCTACTTGAAAGAAAAGTACTGTGTAGCCACGTCTGCAAGTCTCTGGAACACCTTTCTGTACATTTAAGGGGTGTAAACGTGTCTAGTGTGTAGGGAAAAACAAGCTTCCCGCTGTATTATAAATGAGCAATAATATACCTGAGAGAGTCAACAAAGAAAAGGACAAACCACGGTAAATTTAAAATATCTGACAAAAAGGGAAAGGAGGGAGGAGGATTTCGCTCTTGGTAGATAAAACAAAAGAAAACTCCTATGCACTGAAAAAAATGAAAAAAAAATTTTGCAAAAAGAAAAGTTTAAACATTAGTGAAATAAAAGAAAATATTATAGAAAGACTTCATTCTTTAGGATGAAGGGGCGGGGAAATAATTATATTCTTGCTGCAGGAAAACAGGCCCAACTAACCATATTCAGGCAAAAGAGAGAACAAGGAACGACCATCAGAGCATCACAACACGGACGGGGAGGAACAGAGAAGAGAAGAATACAAGGGAAAGTGAAGAAAAGAAGAGAAGAAAGAACGATAGAAGAAATCAAGATTTTAAATACGCCAACTAACTCGATTTACTCACCTTTTATTATTATTATATATTTTTTTTGCGTCATAATTTTTAAAATTATTAGTATTCATTCAATTTTTTTTTAAATTTAAGTTCAAGGTGAACTTAAGGGGGGGGGGGTAAACTTCAGGAAAAAAGGAAAAAAAGGAGGGGAAAAAAAGGGGGGACAAAATAAATCTACCCGTTGATTAGGCCGTTCCCCTGGCGGTGGTTCCGCTACTTTCTCTTACACCAATTTTTTTTATTCATTTCCTTTCCATCAATTGGCATTTATTCTCTAAATTTATATTTGGTGAACTCTATCACCCAATTTTTTTATGTTATATTGGCGTTAAATCGGCTGTGCCCTCGTGGCGGTACCGATTGAGGCATTTTTATTTTTCAATCTTTTTGCAAAGCCTCGCCTTATCAAATGTATAAACATACACGTACAACCTACACACGATTAATTACACTACAAACTTTAAGCTATGTTTCTCTCTTTTTTATTCGGTCGAGCTATAGTTAATATAAAATCTGGCAGCTGGCAGCTGCTCAGTGCAGAGGATAGAAGCCAGCGGAAAAGGTAGGCGTATTTCGTATCTACAGATACTCAAAACCACTTTTGTGTCATACAGCTCTATAAGTTCCTATACACTCTAAACGATCTCACACCATTGAAGGGCCGTAAAAAAAAAAAAAGACACGTTTTTTTTTAAGCAGTTTGGGTGGGGTACGCAAGTCGAGAAATTAATTTTACGCGAAAAAAATAAAAATATTTTAGAGCAATACAAACACCAGTACGGATTTCGTAAGGGATTCTCATGCGACAACCAACTCCTTGAATTCACTCACGATATACGTAGTAACATGGACCTAAACACCCAGACCGACGCCATTTTCTTAGATTTCTCTAAAGCGTTCGACCGCGTGCAGCATTGCCGACTAATATCTAAGCTCTCTTACTTCGCATTGACGACTTAACTCTTTCCTGGATCCGAAACTTTCTCTCCTTAAGACAGCAGTTCACCACAGCAGGTGATTTTTACTCAGAGCTTTCCGATGTAACCTCCGGGGTGCCGCAAGGTACTGTCCTTGGCCCTCTTCTATTTCTAATGTATACATTAATGATCTTTTGCAGTCGCTAACATCCTGTGTACGTCTTTTTGACCCTGACCCTGACGACCACTTACATCTCCAAACTGATATTCATCGAGTAGTTACCTGGTGCCACAAATGGCAAATGACCTTTAACACAGCAAAATGCAAACTTGTTTCTTTCACCCGTAAACGCACAAATTCAGACTTCACATATTTACTCAACAATTCGCCCATCATCGCTGCTTCTGCTTAAGTTATCAGTACCTCGGTGTTGAACTAACTTCTAATCTTTCTTGGGTTTCCCACATTAACACGATAACCGCTAAAGCATCCCGTACCCTCGGTTACTTGAAACGCAATCTTAAATCTGCGCCATCTCACCTCCGCAAATTATCCTACGAAACCTATGTTCGCCCGAAATTAGAGTACGCCTGCGCTATCTGGGCCCCTCACCAAACCTACCTTATTAATCAAATCGAATCCATTCAAAACCGAGCTGGCCGCTTCATTTCTTCATCATATTCGCGTTTCGACAGCGTGTCACTAATAAAGCAAAATTATTCTATCTGTCTACTGGAAACTCGACGTAACATTTCTCTCCTATGCTTAATTCACCGATTATGCCACAGCCCCGGTGGGACTTGGTTCTAGCATCCGGAACACCTGAACAAGGAATCACGTAATTTTAACACTAAGAGTTTTAAGCGCATCTTTGGGACATCATTGTCATTCAATAATTCTTCCCTGCCACGTGCTATCAAGCTCTGGAGTGATCTTCCCGAGGCCGTTGTTTCAATTTCCGACCCAGCACTTGTTCGTTCAGAGTTAACCACATATATTTTAGCTAATTACAAATGTGTAACGATGTTATTTCCTTGTGAACTGGGCACTGTATCTATATTTTGCATTACTCGAGATGTTAACGGATGTGTGTATTAGTATTTTTTATGTCATTATGTGCTTTATGTCACCCAGCTTTGCAAATGTTTGGTTTATTTTGATGCGCGCAGGTGTGTATTGTTGTTTGTATGGAGTCGGCGTGCTCACTGCCATTCCTTATTCGTGGTAATCAGACTGTATAGTCCCCCTTCATGTAATGCCGACAGGCCTTTGAGGTGCTTTGAATAAATAAATAAATAAATAAATAAATAAATAAATAAATATTGGCGGCGCGGGACGTGATTTAGTCGGTAGTCACCTACCTCCTTTCCACTTGCTTTCTCTCTCGGCATTTCGGAAGCATCCGGGAGAGGTGGATCGGCTTGGCCATCACGTTCAGGTAGAAAGAGGTATTACCATTCCCTGACGTCATGGACATTGCGCGCATAGTTTAAAATAAATCTCGCGGCGTCAATATTGCTCTAATTTTTTTTTCGTGTATAATTAATTTCTTGACACGCGTGTCCCAATCAGACTGCTTAAAAAAGTTTTTTTTATTTTCAGAGGTTCTTTAAGGGTATAAAACGTTGTTTCGGAGACTTACACCCATGACCACACCCCACACCATATTTTGACCAAATACACCATTTTCCTACGTGAAAAAGGATCCAAAGTGTTAATAAGCAATGCTCCACCACAAGAGTATCAGGCTTAGAAAAAATTGTGAGCAGCAGCAAAGGTTTTATTCAACGTTTCGAACAGAGCCTGCTCTTTTTTTTTTTTTTAAAGGCAGGCTTTGTTTGAGATGTTGAATAAAGCTTTTGCTGCTGCTCACAATTTTTTCTACGCGTGAAAAAGGATGTGAGAAAGTGCGCAACGGGGAAGTGTGGCGAACACCTGTTTTTCAAAGGTGTTCGTCGCCCTGACATCCGGCTTAGTCGAGGATTTTGTTTTATGCTTTATACTTGGAGGTACATTCAATATAATATAAGCTAACGGAGCTTTCAGAAGCTGCATAATTTCTCTTTTGTGTGCGAACCATAACGTTTGTGTTTGCTCTTTCCGTGGATGCGAGAACTGTATTTGATGCTTGTTGTTTGTAAGCCTGCTGGTCGCAAAAACTATCCCTTGGACGCTGTTTAGATTTCCAGCATCCAGAGATGGGGAAACCACTTCCAAAATTGTATTTAAATAGAGATGCAAAATACCTATACAGAAATCTGTCTAATTACAAAATTAACTTATGCGTTCAAGAAGAGTATTTAACTACAAAATACAAATACAACAAGCACATTTGATCATTCTCAGACACTTTTTCAAATACTTTTTGTTCTTAATGACTGACATCTTCGACTTGCATTGAACCAAGGTAAAAAACACCCTGTCCAAATTAAGAGTTGAGTTTATATATAGTAAAAGTCAAGTGCTTAGAGACAATGTTTCAGGGCTAAAGATAAAATTTGTTTGTCTTACCGTCATAGGTGGAGACAACACATGGAAAAACCATGTATTCAGTGTAAGTTCAATTTAAACACGTCGTGAATTCGACATGCAAAAAGTTAAATTCCCCAACCGAAAAGGCAATAATTGTACTCATTCCATTAATTTGTCGTTCTGCTCTTTTTGTTTTCTTCAATGTTTGTAACAAGTTTCATGCTCTTTGCATACGACTTTCGAGAAGAGTGCTCACTGTCACATTAGATTGCGAAAAGAAGGCCCAAAATGTACTTGGAGCTGTATTTAAAATACGTAATATCAGGAATCTAAGTACAGTTGACAAATACATTCCCCAAAATGTAATTAAATACTAAATGCTCAAAGCATTTCGCATACGTATTGTATTTCAAATACTTGTATTTGAAATACTGCCCATCCCTGCCATATCGTTCAATTTTTCGGGCGTTCACCAGCATCCTAAGGGTGCTGGTGTTACACCCTATAGGGTGTTAGCCCTGAGACAAGTTGATTACACCCTTAAAGAGTGTAATGAGCTTGTCCAAGGGCTAACATTTTAAGGGTACGTTAGCCCTGACAAGTTATCTGACAGGTAGTATTACAACCTTGAAGAGTGTAAAATCTTTCGTTAGTTTGTGACCCCTGACAACGTTAAAAAGAAACGCAGGACGTGGCGAGTTTCAAGATTATTATTGTTCCACACAGTCCACAGTCAGTAACAGTGCGGAATTATTCAATAGGAACACCGAAAAATGTATCGCTAATCAACAAGCCTGAACATGACAAGACTCTCCATGCGTTTCTTTTGAGTGACTACGAGAGTCTCGATACCATGCGTGGCTATGTTACATCCTGCTAAAATTATAATATGCCCAAGCCGTGAATCAGGGCCTGTTTGAAAGTAAACATTAGGCAGAAGTCTCTTTGGTGTGGGGGCGGGGGAATAATTATTAAAATAAGACGACCAACCAATTCGTGAATCAGGGGCCCAACGTTTAGAAGCCTTCTTATTCAGGGGCGACTATGGAGAAAAAGAGACGCAATCTTCTTTTTCCTCTATGGCGGTGGCAAATGCGCACGATCCCTTCTGCTTCCTCTATGGCCGTTTATTGATGACACACGGTGGAGCCCGTTCACATACACAGATGGCAGTGCGCCAAGAGACGTATTAATGTTTGTTGGCGTGGTCTGAATGTGCCAAGATTCAAGGAAGAGCTTCCGGCGGGGGTTAGTTTCGATGTCCAGGATGCGCGTGTTAAGAAAGTCATTGAGGGGGTCATTTTGTTCACAGTGTTCAGCAACCGCGCTGCGCTCTTGATCGAAGTTGCGCACATCAACCTTGTGTTGACGAGTCCGTTCATATTATAGTTCTTTGTTTCGTCGATGTACGAGGACGGGAACTGCGAGCAGAGAATCTCGTACACCATGCACCTATCGCATTCGTTTTAGGAGGCCGATCCTTTGGTCGTAGCATAAAGCGTCCAATGGTTCAAATAGGCTTGTGGGCCATCGAAATGCCCTCCTTCGCTAGCACCCGTGCCAGAGTTTCCCTTGTTCCCTTGATGTAGGGGACGCTGATGCGCGTGATTAGCCGGCGTTGCGTATCAACCTGCGACTGGCAGTGTTATCGACTTCGCTTCTGACGACGGGCAATGCACTGTATAAAGCTGCCCGTGTATCGATCATGTCACGTGATGTCACGCACCGCAGGAACGGATGCAGGAAGCGGGATAAAAAAGTGGTTACAAATGACACCACGAACGACGATTCCCGGATGTTTTTTTGTAGCCAGTTCAAATGATCAGAGAGAACACCTGGCAGCGATACAGAGAAAGACGCCAGCTCACCCGGCAGGTACAGCTCATACGTTAAATTATACTCCTGCATCATCGAACGCTACGATCGAAGTGCCCTAAAGGTTTGGTAGTTTGGGTGGCTACATCATGTTTTGCTAAAGCTATATGGTGCATTGAACGGGTCTTCGACTGTTGCCTGCCAACTGCATAGCTGGGTAACTCTATTTATTTTTATTTATATATAAACTGAAAAAAATATAGACGCTTTTCGGCGGCTATGCATGGGCTCTGCCTTAACCGACCTTCAGTTTTTGTTACCTCTTATTCCGTTCGATTCACTTCATTATTGCCACAGCAGGACACATTGCCTCTTTAGGTGCTACTGCGTCCTTCTCCCTTGCTTTGTGGAGGGTCGTCAACGCCTGCTTCCGTGGCTCGGCATCTCGGTAATTCAAGAGAAGGTTGGCAATGGCGGCTCAATCTGGCGCGTGTTTAAAGCGTCTAAAGCCACCTCCATAATTACCCGGCGACCAGTTAAAATAATAGACAGCGACACATGTTTTCTGAAACCCAAAGCTACTGCTTTAGTTTAAGAATACTAAGTTTATATACACCTGAAACCTCTTCGATGCTTGCAAATCATTGACTCAGGATTTTGGAGTTAGTTGGCCAAGTTGCCTGAGTTCTTTACCACGCCTAGCCACAATTGAGTTAATAACCAAACCAAGATATATATTTTTAAAGTAAAGGAGAAGGGCACCCCATGTGTTACACCACAGTGTTGGGCACACTTCGTCCTGTCGTGTTTGTTTCTTCGCTTCGTCTTCGTCGTTTGAGCTGTTTTCATCGTGTATTACGTTTATCAACTCGCCCAATTAACCCCGTAAATGATGACGTCTCAGCATGGCGCTCCGTTCCAAACAAACAGTTGCTAGGGCCGTTGTAATGGACAAATGCATAGGCAGCTCTACGTGAGGTTAGAAATTGCCTGATGAAAAAGTAAATAATTATTTGTGAGCATTCTGTCTTTCCAATATCTAGTCATTAAGACTTTTTCTATCGTACCACAAAGCGATCACAAAAGCCCGTGGTAAAGTTTCACAACCGGTTTTGCCTCGCTAGCAGACGACAGAGTGGCTTCGCGGTTTCAGTGGTTCTTCCTGCGGTAGTACGCGACCGCGTTGGTTGAGGTTGGTGACGATCGACGAAACTTTTATTCTCCGGGTCAACTTCTGTGGGACTATTTGGAAGCAAAGAGTGCCCGGCGCAGCTTTGACCGACGCTCGAGGTGCGCGAACGCCTTCCCGTGGAGCTCGCTTTCCCAATATTTGGGAAGGTGAGAACACCGTGAAGCCGCATTGACTGAATCACGTACGACGACGACGTGAACTATCGATGGTCGAAGTACAGGCCAGCACACTCTGTAAGGATTTCTGACAGCAGAGTTCTTTCAGTGCACATCTGAGTGATCAAACGAACTGTCCGTATACACATATAAATTATCGCAGATGGAAACTGGATTCACAAGCGTAAAACAGAAAATAAAGATTTTCTGTTTTTCGAGTCGTCTCTGAACACTGACGAGACCCTCGCGCCCAATACACAGGGTGTCACAAAAGAAAATTTACACGGTCTTTTTTACCGCAAAAATAAACTAGGCATCGCTGAACGCTCATTCTCCGCCCAAAGCACGGTGCCCGAAGGTAGAGCTCACGGTGTAGCCGTGAGCTCTACCTACCAACACCGTGGTAGAGCTGCAGAGTCATAACCAGATGCCAAAGTTTCAGCTCGATCCGATAACTTAATCAAATGTTATAAGTGATTTTTGGAAATTTCGATGGGGAAATGGAGCCCATTCTTGCCCGTTTTCGGTTTCTGGTGCCATAGAGCCCCATGTGTTTGAAAACTCCGTCGGCCGCCATTTTCCCATTGAAATTTTCAGAAAAACACTTATAACTTTTGATTAAGTTATCGGATCGGGTTGAAACTTTGGCATCTGGTTGTGACCTCTAGCTCTAGCTTTGGGCGGAGAATAGAGCGTTCGGCGATGCCTAGTTTATTTTTGCGGTAAAAAAGACCGTGTAAATTTTCTTGTGTGACACCCTGTATGCTCAGAGTACGCGATCAAACAATGGCCGACTCAGATAACTAGTGTAGCAGCTTCTAGATGGCGCGCGCACTTCTGAAAGAGGTTATATTATCCTCAACTATTTCATTGGTTTATATTTTTTGTCAGGTCAAGGCACAGAACTTTGCCTCTCGACAAACGTCGTGAAAAAAAACAACAATAAACATCATCGTAGTTGTTTTGTTGGATCCACACTACCATGAACAACGAGGAAGTGAGAGAAAAATACATACGAGAATTTCAGCCCAGAGAATACCCGGAGGCAATGAAAGGGATCACCGACGTGCACTCCTTTTACCAGAGGGAGCTTCACTTCATCTTCAACTCTGTGAGTACAGAGAGGCTCCATCTCTCCCGAAGTTTCGGTTAAGGTCAAGGATCAAGATTAGTTGTAGTTGTAGTAGAAACAAAGCGCACTTACGCTTCTCTGCAAGTTTACATGCGGTATCTCTCATGTATCTCTCAAACACTGACATTCATAAGCCTCGTGCACGTGCAGCAGGCACGCGAGGACAATTTTGTCATGTTTGCAGTCACTCGTATTCACATCACGAACATCGAGAGTCTGCAAGCCAGTCACAGGCGCCTTCGTGTGCATGCTGCGTGCTGGAGGCTTGTCTCTGTCGGTTGTTTCTGTTTGGCGCTACAGTGAAACTCGTGCATTAGAAAATGCTAATAATATTGCTCGTCGTTTTTTTTTTCTCTCCATTTAATACAAAATTGCATTCCAACGAAAACCCGCTCAGATTTCCAGGTTCTTCTGTAGCGACCGTCTCGCGGCACAGTGGAAGATTCTAGGCCCCACCTCCAGCACGCACTTGTTGACTTTCGCCTTGCTTTGGCTGCCCCTGTGACGATCCCCAACTTTCTGGGACATCAATCCATCGGCACAAGCACTTAAATCAGAATTTCAACTGAACAACATCAAACGTCAAAATACTCCCGGGGAATATTTTAGATGAGAGTCATAAAATATTAATGAGCCGTAACTAAACGATTGAACGCATATAGTTTTTATTCCACGGCTCTCCAAATTAGTTTTCTTTTTGCTGAATACCAATGGGCCACGTTCACAAAATTATCAATTTCAGCTTTTTTTTTTAAATAAAAGATTGTTATATTCCCGAGTACTGTAGTTGCCTGGGTATGATATAACTCAAATCAATTTGAATATGGTTTTTATTTGTAAGTTTTTTATTCCACGGAATGTCCCAGAAAGTTGGCCATGTTATGTAAGGCAGGAAGCTCGCGCTCAAGGTGGAGTGCCAACTAAGCTCTTAACATGTCACCGACTATAACCGTCGACATGTTTCGGTGGACCCTCTTACGCCCGAGTCCCACTAGAGCGACAAACAAGAAACAGCCGACATCGACAAACCTCAAACACGTGCACCATGCACACGAAGGCACTTCTAGGAGGCTTGTAGTTTCTCGGTGGGCGGGAAGCAAGCACGAGGGATTGCAAGCCTGCCAAAGGTACCTTCGCGTGCATGCTGAACGCGTTTGAGGCTTTTCGATGTCATAGTATGTCCCGTGTCCGTCTTCTACTTCGTGTCCCGCCTTTTTTGCGCTTTTTTTTCACTCTGTTGCTTAACGAACCAGTCCAGCAAGCTACCCTGTTACAGTACTTTTCGGTGTCGGATGTTTCTGCTTGTCGTTCAAGCGGGACACGGGAATTATGGTTTCCATTCGTGACGTCGTGACCAGAATTTGCCTCGCCGTGGCGTCGAAAGGTGTAATCGATTCCTCGCTACTTTTCAGTAGTTGCAAACTACAAGATCCGTGAACGGCGTGTGTAAAAAAACGCGACGGAGGCATAAAAATATCGCACTGTTAAACTATCATCGTCAACGTTGATGGTCTAACATTGTTATCTCCGTCGATAAAAGCTAAATTATTAACAAAAAAAGACACATCATACTGATCGTCTAACCAATCGCGAATGCCAAGCATAGTAACAATGTTGATCGCGCACCTTGCAATAGACGTTTTAATGCGAAAGCATTAACTGTCCCATAGAGCAAGTCGACGTCATCAGCCTTGAAGCCGCGCGAAACGGCACCTAAACTCCTTTCTCCAAGTGAAGCCGCGATCTCGTGGCTTCCAGCTTTGAAGCCACGCGAAAAGCCTAAGCCAAACGGCACCTAGTTTCCCCGATCCCAAAGGAGCGGAGTGAAACTGAAATCTGATGGATTTCGGCTTCGGTCCCATTGGCTGGCGCGCGTCATAGTTTCAAGGAAGGAGGCTCCCATTGGAAGCTGCGCGTCAGTTTCAACGACCGCCACCGCATGGCGCTGCGTGTCCGCACCGCCAGCGCGCCGGTAACACGAAGCGTCTCTGGCGTCTCGCCGCCGAGCGGAGGCAGAGCGGCGGCGAGGAGAGCGCGCGCTCGGCCGTCGACGCAGGTATGCTGCAGACGAAATAAGGGAGCGGAAGAACGACTGCATGCTTTTGGACTCACAAGTCATAAGAAGTACTTACGTATACATCGAGCCTTTTTCTCTTTTCTTTTCGTTCTCAGTCACATGGGTTTCGCATCTGGTATGCGGGACGAGAAAATAATAAAACATTTCAACCGGGATTACGCGAAGACATATAGGTGAGGCGAAACAAGAATGTGTGACAATCCCGCAATTTCGTGAACACCTACCAGCGGCGTGGAAAGAACAAAACGATGTTTCAATGCATACCAGAAGTGACGACATTCAACATGGCTGCGACCTTGTGGAAACGATGTATAGACACGACAAGCTGAGCTCTACAAAAAAATAATAAAGTAGAAAAGGATGTAGAGGGGAAGCCGGAACACTTCGAGAAAACTTCGTCAGCCACCGACGCTTTTCACAGAGTCGCCAGGACGTGGCGACGCTTTGAAAAGACACGGCGGAACGCGCCAGAAAGACCGAGAGTGAACGTCATCGTCCCTGAACTTCATTTCGAGGACAAACACCAGTTATTACTGCGATCGCTTTTAGTGGGACATTTCGCCGGTTTTGCGCCGACGACCGAGCTCCATATCGACGCGGGCCATTCTCGGCATTCGTACAAAAGTGGCCCCATTGACCACACGCCGCTGACATCACGTCGCCCATAACGTCACCTATTACCTGGCGTCAGCTGACGCCATGACGTGACATTGTCATCTCAAGTCACGTTGCACACTGACGCCACGGGACTTAATGACGTCGGGTGACACCGTGAGTCATGTAATGTGATCACGTCACGTGACATTTAGACGTCAGGTAACACCATGACGGTACGTACATACATAAACATGAGACTGCTGCTAATGGAAATAAAAACATTACGTTTTCGCTAACTGTGCCAGGATGGTTTTCGGGTGATAAAACCAATAAAGCTTGGTGGGTGTTAAACCGGCGAAACCCCGGACGTGAAGTTAGGTAGAGCTACACGTTTGAAATTGGAGTGCGCGATCTTGGACGCATTCTTCAGTGACCACAAGGCGGCGTTAGTTTGTGTCCAATAACATTGCATAAGACATTTCGGGCCGCCACGCCAACGACAGGAAACGGTTCATGCATACACATGCAGTTTCGTCATTCTCTGCGTTTGTAAGTTGGACAAGCGATTTTGGATGTGTTCTTCAATTCAATTCAAAAGGACGATTCTGAGATCGTCCTTTTGTGGTGACAACTCAATCTTGACGCTCTAAGCATCCCAAGAAACACGAAATCACAATCGTGCGTAGCTTATTTCCTCGTTAAAAGCGTGTTCAAAGATCGTGACAAGCCCTCTGTGGAAAGAATTTTCTTCCGAGTGAAGTTCTCGACGAAGGGCGCTTGCCGGCGAGTTGCAAGCGAGGGCTTCGCCCCGGAGAAAAAGAGGAGTCTTATCCGAATGTGTACCTATTAGACTCTCGTCGAAACGAGTCATAATAAAATCATTCGGAATCTGAGCGTATTGGTCCACACAATGTAGTCCGCAAAAAAAAAAAAAAAAAGTCCACATGTTTTTCTATTGACGTGAGATGAGTAGGTGGTTTTGTAATATAGGACTTGGTATATGCGGGAACTAACACATTTTAAACAATATAAGAGTAAAAACGACCTTTTCCAAAAACGACTTCAGTCGCTTTCGACTCGTTTAATGCACCCTCATCGGTTGCAAAACTCCATAGAAGTTTCGTTGGGTCTGTTACTTGGTTTACTACGAAACCCCTATGCGGACTCTCTGGTGCACGCTCGCACCTTTACCGTTCATTCAGTCCATCTGCTCTGAAATGACACGTTAACGGCTCCGACGTTCCACCTGCAGCTGTCGCTGTGTTTCACTTTGCGGGTTGCATTAGTGCCATGACTTTTTGAATATCTATGGCTCAGTTATTGTCAACTTTTTCGTCCCCGTGAGTTTTGCAACCCTGAAAGACTACAATGGAGCTTTTGTAGAAACATCGGGTCGAGAGTAAATTAATATAGTACCTTCTCTCTCTTTCTTCTGCCCAAGCAGAGGGGGAAGATGGTATCTTCGTTTCTTTGTGTCGACTTTGGGGCAGAAGATAACAAACGATGGGGACAAATGCGAGTTTGGGGGAGCCGTATCTAGGTCACAGCGACTCAATGGTCGAACAGGATGTAGCTGACGTTCTGAGTGTCGAACGGGTGGGAGAGGCCTTGCGCGCAAGTTCTTTTTTATCCACTTACCGCCGAATTCACAAACCTCACTCAAATTGAGGGGCCCCTCCGCTTCCTCGAGGAAGGCGTGAAGGCCGGCGTGGGCCAATCGCGACGGCGGATCCGTAATCGCAATTGACCAGCGCCCGCCCTCGCGCCTTCCTCGAGGAAGTGGAGGGGCCTCTCAATTTGAGTGAGGTTTGTGAATTCGGCTGTAAGTCTCGAACTCAGTCGCGTGCCTAAGTGTCAGCACATATGCGCCAAAAGGTGGAATTTGATATATTTTTGCTTCACGATATATTCGCACTTCTCTAAACTTTAGAGGGAGTAAGATCTTCGTGAGCCTTCGAGTAATTTAGTGTGATAAATTCTTTCGGTTTTACAGCGGCGTCCGACTTTTGGCAAACTCTTCTGGACGTTGGGTGTGGGCCCACTGTTGCCAACGTCTTCCCGGCGACAAGAAAGATCCAGAGCATTGTCTTAAGTGACTTGGTGCCCAGAAACCGAGAAGAAGTAGAGAAGTGGATTCAGAAGGCTACGGATGCCATGGACTGGTCCTTCATGAGCGAACCACTGGCAATCTTGGAAGGATGCAAGTGAGAAGGGGTTTTAACATATACTAGCTGCAAAACCATGGCGTGGAGGGTCCTTCAGCCTCGGTTACATTGTAAACACATCTCACAAAAGAAAGTCTGCTGACAATGTTTCAGACGTGTTTTCTTGTATAATGGTCAAGTCAAATTGGTCACAAAAAACAACAAACACGCCATCAGACATGTTTCAAGCATAGACGTTTCTATGAAGAAACCATGACACGGCTATATGAGACGTATTCCCAGATTATGTTGTCATCATGTCTGCAATCAATACAGTGTCTTTTGTATGATGTACGAGCTACAGCACTGTGGCTTTTGTCTTTACGTTCCAAAATTACACGTGTTTTGGATCTTTTTTTATACGGTGATATTCATAACTGGCGAGGTTAACGCAGCGGATTCGGTGCGTATTTCATGTTCGACGCCGACGGCTAAATTTAGCGGAACTTCACAGTGCCGAGAAACGTTCCAGGGCCACATGAACACGTCCTCCGCTGAATTCGGCGGGTCGAAAGTCCGCTGCATTTTAAACACGGCAGTGCGCGCTGCTGTGTGCAGCATCTCGGCTGTCGCCGCCATTCATTCGATGCACATTACAAGAAGCCGGAATTTCTTTTTTCTCTGATCAGTGACAATTAAAAGAACTCAGGGTGTGGCCATAATGTTAACGCTTCTTGCTTTAATATTGCTCTTTCGGCGTTTTTATCAGCTAATGCCGCAATCTGATCCGATGTGAAGCACTTCTGAAGTTGTCGGTGACTCTAAAACCAACAATCACTTAACGCAGGAACGTAAAAACTGGAGCAAGGGACATCGAAGAAAGGACACGCGCGGCCGTCGAGAAAGTGATCTCCTGCGACGTCCTGGACCCGAATGTCCTTCCTCAAGGACACAAGCAAGTCTTCGACGTCGTCTTTTCGAGCCTCTGCCTCGAGGCGGCGAGTCGGGATGAAAGCACCTACCAGGCAGTCATTCGGAACATCTCAAGCCTGATTCGCGAGGGAGGGCACCTGATACTGTGCGGCATTGCCGGATCGACAGAGTACACTGTCGGCGATGCTACGTTCCCCGACCTTGGCCTGACTAAGGCCATGGTAGAAAATGCGCTAAGCGGATCTGGGCTCAAGGTGAAACGCTGGAGCTCGCTTGACAAACCTATCTCCTCGGACAGCCCGAAATATTGGGATTTCGCGTTCGTCGTCCTAGCGGAAAAGCTTTAGAGGGAGCATAAAGCGGAATCTGATGGAGGGAAAGCAGTCACGTGGAGGGGCCTTCTCCGAAGCCACTAGTGGCTGCTGAAGTGCTTTCTTTTTCATTTTTTTCCACTGTCTTTTTTATATTATCATGACCGTTGTTTAAGTCTGTTTTACGCACTTGGGACTGCTACACAAGCAATAGTTCTGACTGAGCATTATTACACTGCTACATACGCGATTGTTTCTTTTTTTAATAAATATCATACTCTTCGCAACCTCGTAAACGAGCCTAATTATGGTCCCTTTGCGTTTAGTTAAAGACGTGAAATAATCTACGCTTAGCGTATTGGCGCTTAGTATTCTCCAATTTTTCTGTCGGCTCAGCATGAATGTTAGCTTTGAGTGCAGAGCGGACGTAATTGGGGATCGTTACGACTAATAAATGCGACTGCCTGTGGTTTGGTTATGGAATCAGGAAACTCAAGAGATATTGTTTTTGTTGTTGTTTCTCGCGGACCATTTGATACATTTTGGAGACCGGGAAACCGTTTTCCGCGATTTCAAATAAAATTTCAGGTAACCGGCAACAATGATTTTAAGAACCGAGCCTTGCTGAAGAGTCGTTTCTTTAAAAGCGTAAAAATCATTTAGAGACTGCGTTCAACCTGACATGAATGCCACTAAACCGACTATTATCCGAAAAGAAATTGTCCTTCTTTTGTACGGCATGCTTTAGCGGTCGTTCCATCCGGTTGGGCGGAGTCAGGCAGTTGTGACAAGTGATGTGCGCTGCATGTTATCATTTGTGCTCTCTTTGCGCCGAAACCAACACGCATTGACAAAAATAGGATTTAAGTTCCACATTGTTTATAAAGGTGAAGTTTTGATGCTGGTATTTATGATTGCCCATAGTGAAACAAAATCGTTCAATGACCCATATTTAGCTATTATTTCTTGTGTTTGTTTCATGCGAATCGAACATGATTCTTAAACTCACAGAAACCATTTTTGTGTTTCGTCATTGGCGAAGCAGTCCCTTTGCAGCGTTGTGAAAGGCGTGTGCAGGCGTCAAGTTTGAAGAGAATAGACCCTTTTCAAAACTTCGTCGAGCAACATTGGCGGTCGCCATTTCTTGGGCACAAAGTGTGCGATTGGACCCGCGTCGTCACCGTACGTTGATACATTACTCGTTTTCGATACCAGCGCATCCGAGCTCACGCCGAAAGCTGCCGTAGCCTTCGTGCCCTGCACGTGATCAGGGTTCGTGCCCAAAACAATGGTGGACCATGGCCTCCGATATTTTTCGCGCGCTCCGTTCAGGTTTCTCCAAACGCTTTGCTGCCCAGCAGAAACACCCAGCCAAGGCCTCCGAGATCTTCGCGCGCTAAGGCTGCGCTTTCGTGGCCGTTCCATTCGACTCAGTCCCCAGACAGGAGGAGCGTATCATGCTAACTCCTCCATGCTCTGCAAGTGCTGCCATAGACCCAGCCAAGTTAGAGTCTCTGTATATTGTCACGAATGACAAATGATGAGGCGACGAATAACTGAAGTAAACTAAACGTTTAATGAGGCGAACTTGTGCCCAAAACAAAAGTAAAAAGTAGCAGTAGCGTCGCAGGCGTCGATGTCGGCGAAACAGCAGGATCGAACGCTGGAGCGAGACTGACTCCGCTCGCCTTGCGGAGTCCCTTATGTACCCTCGTGGGTTTCTGGATCATTCGGCGTAGAACTTTCGGTGCGTAGAATATTCGGAACTCGATCAGACGAGAATGTTCTCGAACTTACGAAAAGGCCAAATTGAAAGAATAAATAAAAGGACAGTCCGCTGACTGGAATCGAACCTACACCTTCCGCGCGAAAGTCAAGCGCGGTAACCACTCGGCCACGCACGCGCTTGCTCGCCGACGCGCGTGGCATTACTCCCCCTTTAAAAGCGCATCGTCTCGATGCGACGTGCCGGGAAACAAAAACAGCAAAACAAAAAAATAATGGCAAACTACGTAGACTTGTGCAGCACAATCCTATCGAGCGTATTACAAAACACAATTCACAGTCCTATCGATCGTAGTACGGCTTGAGTCGCACGACGTGGACGACTTCCGGTCGTGGAGGGCGGCGTGATGAAGTCCGTGTTCCGTCGGGCATCACCTCGTAGTTCAGATCCCCGAGTCGACGAAGCACTTTGTAGGGTCCAAAGTAGCGTTTCAGGAGTTTCTCGCTGAGACCGCGGCGGCGAATCGGTGTCCACACCCACACCCTGTCTCCGGGCTGGAAGTGGACATCCCGACGACGAAGGTTGTAGCGGCCAGTGTCGACACGTTGTTGGGCTTTAATCCGAAGTCTGGCGAGCTGACGGACTTCTTCTGCCCGTTGGGCAACCACCTGGGCGTCGTCGCTTCCGTCGACAGCCGGTTTGTGGGGTAACATAGCGTCCAGCATTGTCGTTACCTTGCGCCCATGCACCAGTTGAAAGGGTGTCACTCCGGTGGTCTCTTGCACGGCCGTGTTGTAGGCAAATGTGACGTACGGCAACACCTCGTCCCATGTCTTGTGCTCCACGTCGACGTACATGGAAATCATGTCGGCGATGGTCTTGTTTAGGCGTTCCGTCAGCCCATTAGTCTGAGGATGGTACGCTGTGGTTCGCCGGTGGTTGGTGTGGCTGAGACGGAGGATCTCCTGCATCAGCTGGGCCATGAACGATGATCCACGGTCTGTAATGAGGACTTCGGGGGCGCCGTGCCGGAGGACAATGGACTCGATGAAAAACTTGGCGACTTCAACAGCCGTGCCTGATGGAAGCGCTTTAGTCTCGGCGTACCGTGTGAGATAATCGGTTGCGACGATTATCCATCGGTTTCCTTGTGTCGATGGTGGGAATGGTCCAAGTAAATCCATTCCGATTTGCTGGAATGGGGCAGATGGCGGCGCAATAGGCTGAAGAAGTCCTGCCGGTCTCGTCGGTGGTTTCTTCCGTCGTTGACACTCGTGGCAAGATCGGGTGTAGTGGTGGACTGTCTTCGCAAGCTTGGGCCAGTAGTACTTTTCGCGTATCCTGGCAAGAGTCCTGCTGTAGCCAAGGTGTCCAGCCGTCGGGTCATCGTGGCAGGCTTGAAATATTTCCTCTCGAAGACTGGAAGGGATCACCAACAGCCACGCCGTGTTGTTGTCACTGAAGTTCTCCTTGTAGAGCACACCTTGTCGGATGGAGAAGGTTGGCAGTGTTCGTACGAAAACGCGGGGAACGGCGCTTCCTTGTCCCTCTAAGTGCTCGATGAGTGCTCGCAGCTCAGGGTCGTCTCGTTGGAGTGCTGCCATGTCGCTGACATTCAGGGCGCCGAGGAAACACTCATCGTCGTCGTCTTTGGTGCAGGCAGGACCGGCCTCGACTGGGGCCCTTGACAGGCAGTCGGCGTCATTGTGCTTCCGGCCGGACTTGTACACCACGGTCATGTCGAACTCCTGCAGCCGTAGGCTCCACCGGGCGAGGCGTCCGGAGGGGTCCTTCAGATTCGCGAGCCAGCAGAGCGAGTGGTGGTCTGTGACCACGCGAAAAGGACTTCCATACAAATATGGGCGAAACTTTGTTATTGCCCAGACGACAGCGAGGCACTCCTTTTCAGTCGTTGAGTAGTTCCTCTCCGCGTTAGACAGCGTCCGACTTGCGTATGCGATGACTCGCTCTGCCCCGTCCTGCATTTGGACTAGTACCGCACCCAGTCCGGTGTTACTGGCGTCGGTGTGGATCTCTGTTTCAGCAAACTGGTCGAAATGGCCAAGAATCGGGGGCGTCGAGAGTCTTCGTTTGAGCTCGTCGAATGACCGCTGGTGTTCTTCTGTCCACTCGAACTTTACGGCGTCCTTCGTAAGGTGCGTCAGCGGTGCGGACAGCTTAGCGAAGTCTCGAACAAAGCGCCTGTAGTAGGCACAGAGTCCGAGAAATCTTCTCACGGCCTTCTTGTCAGACGGCGGAGTAAATGCAGCTACGGCGCGGGTCTTCTCGGGGTCAGGGAGAACACCTTTGTTGTTCACGACGTGGCCAAGGAACTTTAGTTCCCCATAGGCGAACCGACACTTTGTTGGCTTGAGTGACAGGCCGGCGGTCTTGATGGCTTGAAGCACGGCTCGAAGTCGTCTCAGGTGCTCGTCGAAATCTCGTGAGAATACCACGACATCGTCCAGGTAGACGAGGCAGCTCTGCCATTTCAGACCTGCCAGCACGGTGTCCATGACACGCTGGAAGGTGGCTGGTGCTGTACAAAGTCCGAACGGCATCACTTTGAACTCGTACAGTCCGTCGGGAGTGACGAAGGCAGTTTTCTCGCGGTCGCGTTCGTCGACTTCAATCTGCCAGTAGCCACTCTTCAGGTCCATCGACGAAAAATATCGGGAGTGGCGCAGTCGGTCTAGCGTATCGTCGATGCGGGGGAGCGGATAGACGTCCTTCTTAGTCACAGCGTTCAGTCGACGATAGTCTACGCAGAACCTCAGGGTTCCGTCCTTCTTCTTTACAAGGACGACTGGGGACGCCCACGGACTTCTTGAGGGTTGAATGATGTCGTCGTTGAGCATTTCCTGGACTTGATCTTCAACCACCTTCCTTTCCTTTAAAGGAGCGGTGCATCGATATTCAATTGGAATGTTTTTCACTTTACACGAGCTTACTGGCACTAGTGGGACTCAAGGATACTCGCACGCAACGCCACTGGCCAAGAAACTCCTTTTGTTGCGGTGTAATTTCAGGACAAAGGCGATCATTTTCATTCAATCTCTCCTTTGCAAAATTTGATGACGTAACGTGGGGATCGCAGTACACCCCAATGACGATATTTGAATGCGGTTCATAGATTGGACCCGAGCGTTGCGTGGGCACTCGATTTGGGCTCGTGATAATTACTAGCTCGAGAAGCATTCAGGTAGTGGCCCGTGTCCAATCGCTGCAACGACGACAATAGCCGAGCCATAACAATGTCTGGAACTCAGCGCGTGTCCTGTGCTTTGCCAACCCCAGCGCGTGGCTATGATCAACACTCGAAGAAAAAAGCGATTCAAGGGACCAACGGCAGCATTTGTCCTTTCGGAACTCCCAGCTGCTCCCCGAAAGGACCATCTGGTTCAAAGCAGCAACGCAAAGTGCGCGAAAGCTGGGGACTATTGGGGAGGAGGAGCTACCCGTGACGCCCCAAGCGGTTAACTTTAGAACTACACGGATGGGGACAACAAATACAATGACTCAACGCTCGGCCGACATAACCGAACGCGGCGTCAGCGTTCGGCTGGAGTTCGTGTTCTCTGGTGAGGGGGAGGAGGGGCTCTTTTGTTTCCACTCCGGCCTGCATGAACAATGCAGCATGCACGGTCCCAGCTCAGCACAAAAGCCGAAGTGGGTCAAGCTCGCATTCTCTGAGGATAGATCCGGCACTTAACGTCGCTTCGTCGATTGTTAGTATTTTTTACATTAAACTGTGCCCCGCGCTCTATTGTAGAAGATGACGTGGACATGCCCATAAGGCCTCTGGGCATGTGCACAGGCCTTGTGTTGAGTAAACACCGAGTATGGGGACAACAAACGGGTCAGAGCGCCCCCTATAGTTCGATCTCCTGCCCAATCTGCGATCGACTGGGACTCAACCGATAAGCGTGCGCGAGCAAAAAGCATCCATTAGTCCCCCCCAGACCGGGTGCATCTGTATCTTTTAGTCCCCGAAGGGGCAAAAACGGAATGTCTCGCCATTAGGACGGATGCTATTTCGTTTGTCTTGGGGATCGGCGAGAC
>JAZHYW010025476.1:0-25537 GCA_037355805.1 Ixodes ricinus | reverse complement strand
CACCGAAAGTGAAAAGGTAGAGCGGCTGACAACGGGTGGGGGAGGGGATGAATGGATGGATGGATGAATACGGCTGAGCCCTTTTGATCGGGCGGTAGCTTACGCCACCTAGCCAATTTGTCTTACCATTTGCCCGTCACCTGGAGATGACAACGGGTGAGGGGAGAACCAGGTGACGGGCGCCCGCCGCGGCGAGACGCCGAAACACACTTCTCCCAGGCGATGGAATGTCCGCTCGTGCTCCTCGCGTTCCTCGCGCTACTATACTTCTTTTCTCTACGGGTTCGAAAACCATGTTTCGGCCTCGCCTCTGCAAAAGCTGTGCGCTGAATACCAGGTTCCCCGAGATGTGCTCTGCGTTACCAGATCCTCGCGCTCCAAATCTGCGACAGGGCACTCTATGCAGGGTGTCTAGCAAATCATTATTTTTGAAAATCCCTGACTTTTCCAGGTTTTCTCTGACAATTTCAGATGAAATTCCCTGACCACTGTGGAGGCGGTAAATGTATACTATATACAAGACCATTTGAACACAACGCTTTGAGCATTGAGCACTGTGAGGATCATTTTGCACGGGCTTAATCCAACTTGCACACTCAGAAATATTACGGGTTCGTCCAGTCCGGATTAAACGAGCACTTTCTTGCCGCCGACATCGTCAGTGAAGAGGCCACTTCTGAAACACCATGAAAACACGACGCTCAACCACATACATCAATAACCGAATAGCAGCATGGCCGCCAGATGCACAGTTTCGGATACTTTCGGCTTGGATTGGATTGGGGTCTGCGGCTTTCCCATTTGTTAGTAAATCTAGGAGCTCTAACTCGATTTCATCTAGTGTCGTGCCCTCAATCCAATCCAAGGCTTGGACTGAATTTGTCGGCTGTTCCCTTTGCATCGGGCAGCACACTCTACACTGAATGAGCAGAGCCCGCGCTCCGCTCTAAGCAGAATTTATTGCATATTTTTCTGCCCCCAAGTCCTCAACTCTTTGATCAGGGCACTCAATGGCGTTTCCGGCTCATTTTCCCTGACTGGGCTCGCTTTTTGAGAATATCCCTGACAATTCCCGGTCGCTAGACACCCTGTCTATGGCTCCGTCGTTGAACTGCGAGGCTTTGTGAGTAAAGAGGAGGCTTTGGCTAGCGTTAATATGGAGATTTCGATTGAAAGGCGGATTTAAAGAAGAGTAGAGCTTTCTTCTGTAAAGAAGAAGAAAGAAGAAAGCACAAGGTCAACTTTGTTTTTAATGAAAGAACTGATATACACCAGCCAAAATGTCAGTTCGTGGTGACCTGGCAAATATTGGGTCAACAAAATAGATCTGGGCAACGTTTCGGCCGTAACGTCATATCTCAGCAGACCCCAACCCGACCCGACCCCTCAGCCTGACCCATAAATCCGCCCCTGTCTCGATTCGGCTTGAAAATCTCGATTCGATTCGATGCGTCCGGTTCGCGAATCGAGGCGTTTAGATGAACCTATTCAATACGGGTAGCAAGAAACTGAGGGAGAGGAGTAGGCGACGTCTGAGCACCGAGCCCATCCTCTACCAGTGTCTATAGCCGTACAGGCTCACCAATTCATTCCGTGATGGCTGCTCCTACATAAATGCGACCGCAGCGCGTCGAACCAATATTTAACGATCATGATTCGGTAGAAAAGGGACACGGAACGGAGGGCGGCTGCTCGCGATTGGTTCCCTCTCGACTCGATACACCGGTCGCATTCACGTAAACGTAGCCCGTGTAAACGCCGTCTGTGTCAACACCACGCTCCAAGTTTGTACGCGTTTGTCGCTGCCGCACCTGCGACGACCCGCATTATTTTGGGATCCCCGCGAGTCGGTGTCAATCACGGAGCGTGGGTCACACACGCAGCGTTCGAAATCAAGTGCTGACGATTGTTCGAGATCGCAACAAAACAGCCGCCGACAGCAAAAGCGTAAAATTAAAAATATAAAAAATTTTTTTAATGATTTATTGATACAATTTTACTGGGAAAAAAAAGAACACATGATTTGTTGAATAGACAAAGAATTATATAAGTTGTATATAAGTTATCACACCATATTGTATGTTCTTATGCAGGCCTTTTCTTTTAGGCTTTAGCAGATTTGTAGGAAAAAAAGTCGTGAAAGCTACTACAATTCAGTCTCTGCAGGCGAGCTATACGGACAAGGGGACATAATGTAGGGAGTTCATCGTTAGGACACGTCGGATACTTAAAATCGGTTGATTAACTTTCCAATTAGTGAGACTAAACACAAAAATTCAATTAGAAGCGAGAAACCACGCAAATCAGTAAAATTTTAGAAAGATTTTGAGCGTTTGGGAAGCGCTGTGGTGCAATTTAAAACTACCACGGGTGCAACTGGTGCAAGGCTGCGGAGCAAAACGGATGATGATAACATCACCGCGCGCTTTGTGGCGACTTCTGCGCATGCGCAGATCCGACAACAGCGCCACCGCAGCGGGGTGACGTGAGAGACGACGCGCTGGTCGCCATCTTGACCGAAGGCATGTGACCTTGTCAGCCCCGCTGTCCACGACCACGATCCAAGTGTAAAGCGCGAAATACGCCATAGAAAGCAATATTTTTACTCCAGGAACAGTATCCACAAGTGCTGGCCGGAAGGTTTATTCTAAGCGACACCGCCGAAAAAAGGGAGAGGCGTGATCAACGGGTAAAGCTCACTGTTTCCCAAAATGTGGGTCGCGACCCACAGATCGAGAGGGGGCGCGCGAAGCGGCTCAGGAACTGAAGAAAATGCGAACTCCGCTTCTCTGCAGTGACGCCGACGAAAACAAAGTACACTTTCAAGCCCGACATTCGGCCGAAACTAAGAGTCGCGGTGTCCAAACTTGGCCCTCGTTTTGAGAAAATGTGGTCTAAAAAAACAAAATCACTCTAATAATTAGGAACAGTCATTCCTGCTCGAGTGTGTGTATGCGTGTTTTAGATCTGACTATATTAACTGTCAAATGTTATTCCCGCGTCAATGTTGTGTATGCACTAAAATCGAAAAGTGTGTGGCATCGCGTAAAAGCCGCGGGTTGCGTAATATATTGGTGATAGGTCGCAGAGCAGCGAGCGGAGTTTGGGAAACACTGGGCAAAGCGAAAAAACAAAGTGTAAAAGTTACGAGAAAAAAAAGAAAAAAAAAAGGTGCAACAGGTGGGCTAGCGTTTACTTATTTTTCTGATCGTTGTATCGGCTGTCGATATTTTTTCTAATAATATGTAATATGTTTGTTCGTTTGTTTTGCTTTTCGTCCTTGCCATTGTAATTTTCCAGGTAATAACGTACATCTGGGCACCCAAACCTTCCCAAATTGCCATTTTCCGCATTCATTTTCTTTAGTCATTTGCCGCTATTCGACATCTATCATTTAACGTCCATATACGCGTTGCAGCAAAAAAAAAAAAAAAGATATATATATATATATATATATATATATATATATATATATGTATCAAAATTTCTATTTGACTTTTTTTTTCCATCTATTTTGAATAAACATGAGCAAATTTAGGATCGAGCAAGTTAAACGTCAGAATAAATATATACTTCTAAATTTAAAAAAAAAGGAAAAAAGAGAGAAGGTTGGTTTGGTGTCTGGATTTTGATCCCGGAACTTTTTCATAACCTGGATCAAACAAGAATAAAAAAAAAAAAACCAAGCCTTGGTCTGGCGTCTGGATTTTGATCCCGGAACTTCATAATCACAACCTGCGAAGCACTGTACCAAGTTCAACCGGGCTGACATGGAATATTGTCGCGTATCTTCACTATCCCCTCCACAGTGTCAAGCGCTAGTAGAGCGAACGGATATGTCATCAGCTGCCACCAGCCTCAGACCCAACAGGTCCCAACTGGCTGAGCGGCCAACATTATCTTTCACCAAAATCATTACCTCTGACTCTCATCAACGCCAGTCGCGCAGTCGATTTCGGTACTTATACGGCACTCATCACTACTAATCAAATTACGCGTAGTCAATTACTTTTGGGGTAATTTCGTAATCATTCTATTGCATTTACAAGGGAAGAAATCACAAGAATAATCCGATTACACAGTACTCGTAACCGTTCCTATTTTTTCTCCTTTCTAATGATGCGCTTTGTTTCTACAAGTTTCCTTACAAGAAATCATCGAACGAGGCCTCGAAGAGGAGGATGGTTTACCAAAATTGGTGGATTGAGAAGATACGTATGATTTATACAGCACGAAAGAACCGTTTTCATACGGATAGAGAAATGTGTCGTTCTGAACATGTGAAGTAGTCGGAAAAGTAAACACTTACTTTTTTTAAGTACAGGGTGTTCGAAAAACAAATGTACAAGGTTTTTTTTTTCACCGTAAAACTAAACAACGCATGACCGAAAAGGCTCATTCTCCAGCGAAAGGTAGCGCTAGAGGTCCGAACCAGATGCCAAAGTTTCGGCTCGAAACGATATTTTATTCAAAAGTTATCATCGATTTTTGGAAATTTCATTGGGAAAAATGGGGCCCATTTTTTGCCCGTTTTTCAGCCATATACCCATATCGAAAGCTCCGTCTGCCACCATTTTCCCACTGACACTTTCAGAAAATCCTTTAAAAACTTTTGAATAAAATTTCGGTTCACGCTGAAACTTTGGCATCTGGTTCGGACTCTCTAGCGCTACCTTTCAGCGGCGAATGAGCGTTCGGCCATGCACAATTTATCTATGCAGGAAAAAAAAATTTAATTTTTATCGGGGACACTTTGTATAACGGCCAATCACACTTGCTTCTCGAGTAATTTAATTGAATACTTTTTAACCGAAATGTAGTGTAATCGAATTTCTTTTTTCGAGCAACCTGCAATAGAGCAACACTTGGTTTACAGGTACCCGCTGGCTAAGAGCCTTTCCAGCGCTTATTGCCGAGGCGAAACAAAGTGCCCAGACTGCGCGCACGGATTCGTGGCGCCTGTGATACTATCTCTCACGAAAGATCTATTGCTCATGTCCAAGAAGCCTTCTACAGCTCAGAAAAGGTGGCAGCGCCCAGAGGGCAGTCGTCAGTGGATCGATGCCCGGGCCAGGCGGATATTTCTTCAGCAGCACACCAATCATGTATAGAGAGGATGCGAGTATAGACTTTGCGGATAGACCTTTTGCTAAATTAACCGAGCACCGAGGAGCATGCTGCGAGTGTGGTTACACGCGCTAGCGTCCGCAGCGGTAACTGTTCCCATATGCCCAGAGTGCCTTCATACGCACGCTTTTGCTTGAGTGGTGACATCTAAGCCATTTTCCGCCCAATCGTTTTTATGCATTTTGAAGTGCGCGCAGTTCGGTGTCATTCAGATCGAGCGCGTAGCTTTGGCTAATGCATAGACGCCATTTTACCGCCCAAGTCACGCACCAAGTGCGCGGGAGCGTCAACGCTGGCACATTCAGGGCAACAATGGATGTCTTCACCCTGAGACAGACAGACATGTAGGCACCCTGCTACGCCATCTGAACGCGCGGTCGTCAACAACCTTATTTCGGCTATTTGCTTCGAATCTTTTATACGGGAAGCCTGAGCGTGCGGCGAGTAGATCCACATTCCCAGCATTCTCCGCGATGTTCGCGTAATTTAGCAATACCCAAGCACCGAGAGTACGCTGCGAGTGTAAGTTACAAGCGCTACGCGATGCTTGCGCGAGCAGGCGCGCAACTTTCGAAAGCAAGAGTCGAAAACAAACGGCACTTTGGCACTTGCGTCGAATTACTTAGGTATTTACTTTGAATCATTTGTAGACCCAAGGCGAGCGCGCGCAGCGCCTGCGTTTACGTTCTCAGCACTCTCCTTCGAGCATGGGTCTGTTGCATTCCGTTTGAAACGAACCAACCCTTTACCTTGTCGTACATCTACTCCGTTGCACGAATTTCCGTTACATCATTACTTCGAAAGGAATAAAATGAATGCCCCTGCAAGCACGAACGTTTCTCTAATTTTCCCGTATCCCTCTCACAACTAAAAAGTTGTAGCAAAAAAAAAAAATCGTGCCGGATCGCGCTAATGGGGGGCGGGGGGGGGGCATCAACTTGCATAGCGAAGACAAACAAAACACCGAAGTTCGACAGGAACTCGACAAAAACAAAATAAAACAAAACGCGAATGCCTTTTTTTTTTTTTGTCAGTGCGTTGCGTGAGTGCAGCTTTGCAAAACATTGCGGCACGCATGCGCAATGCGAGGGAGCGACAGCCGTACCAGCCGCGGGAAGGCACACCTAGAGCGGCTCTCTGCAATACTCGGCTAAAATATACGGGGCGTCTCGTGGAACGCGGCCCAAACTTTTCCTACAAAAACTATGCATCGCACCGAAAAAGGTTGATGAAGTATCGGTAGTATTCGGGAAAGTTAGCCATTTATTTATTTTTTACTAATTAACCTGTTTTTAATTAATAAAGATAGTTTTAATTACAATCTTGCTGGGCATAATATAAAACCAATAAGACGCTTCTTAAAAACAAACTCAGGCACGGGCAGCGTTTTAGTGTTCATTTTACGTTCGTAATGGAAATGAAATCAATCCACGAGAAAGAAATAAAAGTAGTTCGGGATCGGCATCTTCCATCTCTGCCATTTAACAAGACGCAAAGCGCACGCACAATGACTCACGAATGTGTCTAGAGGCCGATCGCCGTAAAATAACAGATCATAAAGAAAGCTGAAGAGGATTTAACAATGAAGGACAGTCGTTAAAAAGTTGTTAAAACGCCGTTTTACCGGCGAACCGAAATGAAAAAGCAATTCAAGATTCTGAAAACAATGTGGAAACGCAATGCAAAACCGACCAACAAACAAAAAACACAAACAAAATACACGAACCCAACAAAGCGCGCGAAACAATCAAACAATTTCTCCACCAAAACACGCCAAAGCGAAGGCATTTGTGATTTACAGGCAATCCAGCCGAGCATCTAAAACATCGACACCATACAACCACCGAAGCGATTTACAACCCCGGCCCTCAAAATTCATAACCCGAAACAAAACAAAACAAAAAAAAAGATCAAAAGAAAATAACCCGCCGCTCAAAAGAGACCGTAAAAAGACGAGACACGTCCATTAAAGATAAAGACAACTACAGGATAAAAAAAAGGGGGGGGAACTCCGTGGCTTACTTTACTGGCTATCGTCATTCAAAAGACCCGCGTATTTTTCCCCCTTCTTTTATAAATGCTTATTTTATTCTACTTATAGGGGCGTTTTATATGCAAAAACGCTCGCCACGCCGCTTGGTGCCCCTGCACCTGAGTATTCCTTCACCTGGTTCCCATTCAGACGCGGCAAGTCGCTACGATCGCGTACTCTCGCTCCTCCCGTGTTTTGCAGACGACGGCAAGAATTCGTCTGCTCCGCCTCTCTTTCTTCACGGCTCACATGTTAGAATTTTAAATGCAGCACGCGGGTTCGTTCATCTAAGCGTGTCGCAAAGAAATAGAATCGTACGAGTGCCTTACCTCATCGGCGTCGATTCGCAAGGCGCACTGAACGTAGAATCGCGTTGTCAACAACATACACGGATCACTTCGTTGAGCCCCGGACGAAGAGATCGAAACAGCGTCGGTCGACGCGCTTGTGAAGCGGCCAGGACCGAAAATTCGTCTGCTTGGAAAGGAGCAGGCCGCTGACGACGCACCGAACGAACCGCCGGTCGACTACTCCAGCGTGCCGGCGCTGCGCCGCTGCCACTGCAAAGCCTCGACGCGGCGGCTGCTGCCGCTGCGTTGTGTGTCTTGCCACGTACTAACTACCACGTACCGCGTGCAGAAGCGGCAGAAACGAAAGAGCCAGAAAAGAAAAAGGAAACACCGACCGAGCGCACTGCGCGACTGCGCGCGCAAAAGCGAGCGAGCTCAGGCTCACTTCCAAATAACAGAAAAAGAAAAACAAAAAGTAAAAAAAACACATAAATACGAAAGAAAGGAATACAACGAAAGTGAGAGAAAAAAAAGCAAGAAAGAAAGGCGCGCACCGGCGAACGCGAACACCGCGCTTCGAACGAAAATCCGAAAGAAGTTGCTCAGAAAGAAACAATGTAAAACGCAAAAACGAAAGAAAGCAAAATCCCAACGCGAGCGTTTTTTTTTCTCTGTCTTTCGCTCTCGTTTTTCCTCCTCTCCGCTGCAAGGCTAACGTTAAAAACGCTAAGCTGAAAAGAAAAAAGCGTGCGCGAACTAATAAAAGAACTGAGAACGTGCAAGAACGGACGAGCCGCGAGGAAAAAAAAATATCCAAACAAAGCGCGAAACGTTGTAGAAGAAAGGAAGGAGGAAAGTGGGGAGGAAGAGAAACGTAGAACAATTCGGATCTCTTTCTCTATCCTCCCCGTACCTCACGTGCACGTTCTCTCCCCCATCGGCTTCCTCTCCCCTTTATCGTGCGCCTCCGAAATCTTTCTCTCTCCCCTCGGTCCCAATCCTCCGCAACGGCAGCACACCGACTGCCCTTGGACGCGTCCACGAAGGGCGATCATCGTCATCGTCAGCAGCGGTAGCGTCTCCGAAACGCAGCAGGAAAGAAAAAAACAAGAAAAAACAGCACGAAGCTAGAAAGAATAACGCCGAAAAGAAAACAAGAAAAGAAATCCGCTCGCGCGAGAGCACGCAGACAGCCAAGACGACGACGTCGACGACGACGGACGGACGGACGACGAACGAACGAACGATTGAAGGCAGCACAACAAAGAAAATAAAAACCAAAACACCCCTGGAGGGTCCGATTAAAAAAGCACAGAAAGAGAGCTCTAAATATAAACAGAGAAAGGAGAGTAAAGCGAAAACTTGGGAAACCCTCTTTTCTCTACAACGTTCGGTCTCTTCTTTGTGAGCACGACCTCCTCTCATCCCTCCCCCAACCAACCGAGGAGAGAGAGAAAAAAAAAAGCACGAATGGAAGCGGTCCAGTTTTGTTTTCGTTTTCTCTTTTTGCTCGCCACCACCAGTACGTGCGTGCGTGTTGCAATCGGTGAGCAGTTCTTTTACGTGCAGTTTCGTCCTTTTTTTTTTATTTCCTTCTCTTTCGAAAGCTTACGCACGTGCTTTTATTTTTACTTTTCTTCGCTTACTTTTTTTTTTTTCGTCGTCCTCTCGCTCGGGCTTTGCTGGCTGCCTTTCTGCGATGATCAGCACGCGCGCACGCTCGCGCTGCCGCCGTCGCGATTGCGTGCCCGGGTCGCTCGTTCCTGCACGAGCGCAGGGAGGCAGCAGCCTGGCGCCAGGCCGCCTCTTCCCCCTCTTGCGATCTCGCCCAATGTCTCGCCTGTCTCGCTTCCCTTCGCCTTCCTTCTCGTGCGTCATCAGCGGCAAAGACCAAAGCTTCACCACCGAGCCAAAAACAAGCTCCACATTTCCCCCTTTCCACACCACCTAAACTCCGGTCTTCGCGCCGACGACGCGGAAGGCGCGGATGCCTGCACTGCACAACGTCGCGCAGACGAACACTAACAACGAAACAACAAAAAAAAGTCACACTTTCGTGTTCGTTTTCTTTTCTTCTTTTCTTTGTAGTTTGCGTTTTTGATCCCATTAATTTTTATACGAATTTCTTCTAACTGCGGCGGAGCCCTCAGTCTAAAAAGTCTCGCATACCAGCAAATGAGATTGCTTGCAGCATTAGCTGGTATAAATGCCGAACGAAGCAAGAAATCTGCAACGCATACACACACGAAGCAAAAAGTGAAACCATAATAAGCGACGACCGGCCTTGCTTAACCTAACAGTCGCTATCCAAAGCTTTAAAAAAAAACGCAAAACAAATGCATAAAAACGTTTTTTTACGTCATGAAAAAAACAAAACAAAAAACCTTGCATTGCCATTTGTACGTCAGGTCGACTATACATTAAAACAAATACGACCGTGAAAATCATTACGCCGGATTTCGAACAACGCTACCTTATTTTTCACACCCTAAAAAGAAAAAGAAAATATAATATAATCACGCACGACTGAAGTTTACGCTACACCGTTTACACTGCAGACAGGTGTACACGAATTGAATTCCTAAAATTAGTGCATTCGAGGTAAAAAGATCATTTTCTCGGGACCGCGTTACTCGCGGTGGCGGACGTCAGCAAATTCGTGATCCTCACGAATTAGTTCACTAAATAAGTAAATTAGTAATTAGCTTTTCAATTAGTGAAAATAGACATATGGTTCTAATTAAACACTTGCCGAGCATCATCGAAAACAACTAAATCAACTCTGTTTAGAAGGATATAAATCAGGGGAAGCATTTTACGGCGTGCTAAAAAAACGCTCAATTTGGACGCGTTTCTATAGCTTGCGGTTTTTTTATCGGACCACATCTCTGCGCCCGCGGACCTGCTACCCCAGTGGCTGAGACGCGCATCACAGGCGCGCCATACTTCTCTCCCGTAGAGTTATTATAATACACGCTAGAGGTTCAAGTGCCGCTAGTGTCTATACGACTTCCGTGACGCAAATTAAAGCAGACAGTGCTCATGTGCATTCCTATGGGAAAACGCGAGTGCATCTTGTCCCTTCGCCTGAAAATAACATGGAACACTGACTACTTCGGTCGTACCGAATAGTATGTACCTTGATTAACATTGTAAAAGTTTAATTGCTTTAGCTACCGTATTTTTCTTCATCAGTGAACGATATTTAACTTCGCTACATTTCAATCCCAAACATGTGTTCCGCAGCAGGTGTGTAAAATCAAGCGACGATTCGAAGCAAAATAACAATCGAAATGAATGTAGAGTGTGTTCAAGGCTCGCCAGCATTCCGGTGACACTTATATGTTGCTAATATGCCAGTCCTGTCACTATATGAAAATGACCCCGTCGTGCATGAGCGGATAAAAACATTCAAAACGTAAACAATAAAGTACGTGGGCTATGAAAGGTGTCTCTTCGTATTGTTTTCTCTGTCGGGCAGCTTTTATCGGGCACTTGTTCTCAGAGATTTCGAGCGTGCGGGTGATATTTTGAACGTAGAACAAGCATCTTCCCGCGACAGAGCAGAAAGAATAAAGCAATACTTATTCAAAATCGGAATATATCACGGGGCCTTCAATTTATTTTGATCGTACTATGCGGTGCAAGAGCGACTCTTCACCACATTGTTTGGGAATGCAGCCGGCTCGACCGCAAAGCTTAGCCGCTACTAAAAAAGATACCCAACCAAGAGAGCTGGGAAGCTCTCCTTCTCTGCACCGACCAGGAACAAGTCGTCCGACTGGCCGAGAACGCCGCTGGAGTCCAAGGGATTCTGGCCGTCGGCTAAGGGGTGATTGGGAGGGGACTCCTAGATGGGCCTCCGACCAATCGCTTAGTCTTTCTGGGCGCAATTAAAGGTTGCCTACTACTACTACTATGCATGCACGGGTATAGTTACTGATCCGGTGTTGCTGCGTAGTTCTTGCCGTCTCCCTTGGTTTCCAGGGCCGGCTTGCTAGAACCAGCGTCTCAGCTGAGACTGGGTGAAAGAAAGCAGTGCTAAAGCCAGCGCACGAGCTGAGCGGGACTCAAGCTGCGTCTCAAGACGCTCGCGCGCCCCAGCCTTTGCAGTGCTTTCTTTCACCCAGTCTCAGCTGAGACGCTGTTCTAGCAAGCCGGCCAGATGTCCTTCGTTCGTTTGGCACGTATGTCCCTCATGCTGAAAAGCGACGACGTCGTGTTCGCGCCAACAGTGTCTGACAGTGCACAAAAGTACACGTATACGATGCCGTTTTAGCACCGTTTTTAATGCGATAAATTTGAAAGAAAAACGCCGTAACTGACCAATTATTTCGTCGGCCTGACTGAGAAATTTTCCAAGCTAGCTAGTACGTACGAATTGTTCGGGATATTTGCTCTTGTGATCGAGCGCAGGAGAAAATCCACTCACTTTTTTTCATAGAAATGCCTTACCGGAAGTCAATTTTCGACTGGTTGCTGTCTGCTTCAATTTGCGTCAGCACACTAGCGCCACTTGAACCTCTAGCGTGGATTATACCAACTCTATGGTTCTTTCCATCCTGCGGAAAGGTGAGGGAGTGGCTTCGCGCCGGGACCACAGGGGAGCAGGACCGCGGGAGCAGAGATGCGCTCCGATATGAAACCGAAACCTAGAAACGCGTCATAATTAGGGCGTCCGTGTTTTTCGGATAAATCGAAAAACTCGAAAAACACCCGCCGACAAAATTTTTGTCAATTCGGATTTATCCGATAAACTCCGATGTTTAGGTGCCAATGCCCCCCCCCCCCGCAAAAAAAAAAAAGTAAAATACTTTTCGCAATTTGATCAGCACGGTATTAATGGTCCTGGGAAAATGGTACCATAATTATCTTTCAAATCTCAAAAGTTTGAGCCATGCGATTTGTGATTAGAGAAAGAGAAGGTATGTTTTTGTAACAGTGAAAGCTACTTGGACTATGGGATTGTATTAAATGAGAAAGGGACGTTGAAACTCTCTATTACATCCTTAACCACTCACCTCGCGTGGCCGTGGCCTTGATAGATGGATAGGATGGGATGACTACGAGCTTTGGAAGCGACTGCCACCGGGAGTAATTGATTTTAAGGTATCGACGTTTATCAAGCAACAGTTGTGTGCGACGTTTGTCGTGTGACAAATTAATATTGCCAATGGCAATGGCACGAACGTCAAATTCAACTGAAGAAATTTTAATCGATACAAGCGCGTTTTATTTTTATTTGGCATACGTTTACATCCGGTTATTATTTACATATTTATTTTGAATGAGAAACACTGCCGAAATTAAACTCCAATTTCGGAGAATTGGGAATCAAACACATATAAACTCCGATAAACTCCGAATCTTCGGCAAAAATAAACTCGAAAAACTCCTCCGAATTTGACGAAAAGTAAACTCCGAAAACACGGAGCCCTAGTCATAATAAAGCGTTTTTTTGGAACGCTTTAAAAAATCCCCCCCCTTTTCTCTCTGCTTTATATCCTTCTAAATGGAGTTGGTTTTGTGGTTTTCGATGACGCTCAGCAAGTGTCTTATTGGAACCATATGTCTATTTTCCCTAATTCGAAAGTTAATTAACAAATTTTAATTAATTAGCCGACTGATCGTTACGATTAGCCACCTATACAATGTCCCTCTGGCCGTATAATTAACCTGCACAAACCACATAGGTGTAGCTTTCACGGATTTTTTTTTTAACAAATCTGCTATACCTTGAAACACCCCTGCATATATATATAGTAGAGAGAGAGAAAGAGAAAGAGCTGTGCGTGCGTGTGCGTGAGAGAGAGAGAGAGAGAGAGAGAGAGAGAGATCCGGGCTGGAAGAGTTTATAACAGCCATTTTATTGAATCGGTAGTTAAAGATTTACGCATCGAATATGCAATCGACTATCCGGGTGTATTCCGATTTTGTGATTGTTATACGCCAAGCAAACACCCAATGTGAACTGGCCCGAGGGGTCAAGGTCGTCAAGCTGGTGCGGTTCTGTATTTGAGTAAAAATTGGGAGTCTTTCCACTCTCTGAAGGCGGATGACCATGCAGCGAAGCTGTTTAGCACACGACAGAGATGTGACACAGAATTTTGATCAAAGGTACGAACACATTTATTGTCTTGATCGGTGGTCATCGTGACGAAAAGTACGCACACACACACACACGTGCCGCCCGCCGTGGCCGCTGACATTCGCGTTGCCGTTCCCGCCGTTGCAACTGCAACCCAAGCTCCAAGGAGAATGCAGAGAATGGTGTTCCACGCGCCGCACGCGCATGCCTTCACCCCGTATAAAAGATTCGAAGTAAAAAACCAAAATAAAGCGTTGACGTACGCGCGTACAATATGCGTGTTATAGGCTTTTGCTTTAAAACAGTTACTGCTGCATGACGCCGGCACGTGCGGCGCGCGGGTGCGGTGCGGCGCGTGGGTGCAAGCGAGCGAGGAGTTTTTGGTCACGCACACAAAAAAATCCACGTGTAAAACAATTAGATCTTTATTTTTTTCCTCCAAAATCACAAATATCGGGATTTCTTTTTTTTTTTTTCAAATTTGGTGCTTGGAGGCTGGAGTAAATCATTTTCGAAGTACCGCTGAAGCCCCTGCGTTCCCGGAGCGGTATACGTCATAAAAGGAGTTTTGGGAATCTCCGCTCTCAGCGCGTTTTCAGCACCTATATCAAAGCTATGCACGCGAGCTCTTGCTATTTTCAAGAAAGGTTTAAAAAAAAAGGCGCTGCTCCACACGAGCGACACGCGCTTGGCGGCCGAGAGGTCCTTTTTATGACGTATAACAACTAATCAGTTTTTTCTCTTCTTTTTTTGCGTTTAGTAACATTATTGGGGAAAACGAAACGTGATATTCAGATTCAAGGAATAAAAATACTCCAGAATTCACCTCTAACTCGTATTTATCAAGAACCTCTTGAGCTTCTAGTTAACTTCCTCATTCCGTGTAAGTAGCGATTATCGTAATTTTACCATTTTATTGTCCGGTGTATATTTTCAGAATGTCCATTATTTTTGCGTAAATTTGGTTAAAATTCTTTTTTTTTATATAGCTTTGTTACCATGTTGGTGGCTGGCGGCCACTAAAAAAAAAAAGGCAAAAGGGACCACTTAGTTCGCTAATTACCTAAAATCTTAATTAACCGTCTAAATTTTCGTGTTTGTGGGCATAATTTATTTGAAGCGATTGACGCTCGACCTGAATGTGGTCTATAATCGTGCCATGAAATGCCGATTAAAAATTTGGAGGACGCAATTAATGCTTCGCCTTTGAAGGGCGATTCACACACTTGCGTTGAGTACGACCGAATGCGAGGGTTGCTATGATTACAGCTGCGTCGACTCCAACATAAAGGAGCTGTGCAACGATTTTAACGTTGTGCAACGATTTTAATGTTGAAAGAATTGGCACCTTCTACTTTTGACATTGTTCACCTTGTCACAAAGGACAGAAAACACACCTCCGTCCTTCGAAATGTTGCGATTCCGCCGCGTAATCGCGAGGCAAAAATTAGAATATTCCCCGACCTGCAGCCGCGAGCGGCGGCCATGAGAAACACGCGGCGTGACGTCAATCGGGGTCTTGTACAAAGATAGCAAGTTGTGCGAATACCTGCTGGATAAAAAGGTAACTTTTCTATAAATCTTGTCGTTCCAACATAAAGTGCGTCAAAAACCTGGTATCATCGACAAAACTTTTATTATACAGAGTTTTAGTGGCGCCATCTATAGCCGCGTTTACATGAATGCGACTTAGTCGCATCGAATCCAGTTGTCGCGTTCAATGCGGTCATGTAAACGGCATAATGCGCAAAGAAAGCGCATCGCATTCAAGTCGCTAGACAGAGGTGGATCGAGATGGGGAGTGCGCATTCATTCAGCCCATGTAAACGGAGGTCGCATCGCATTTTGGAACGGGGAGGATTATGGGAAGGCGCTCGCTGCGGGAGCGAGTGAACAGCTGAGAACATGGCGGCGGCCAACCTCGTCGGCGGTACGGAGAGCGGTCCCGTATGGTCGCCCGCAATTTTCCCCGAGAACAAACGCGAGCTTTTATTGTCATCATAAGTAAGCGGAATATAGCGGAGCTGCTCGGTGAGGGCGGCCCCCGTCCAAGCCTTGCGAAGTACGACTTGCGCGTCCGAAGGGGTCCCAAAGGCTTCGGCGCAAGCACGAACGACACCGAGAGCTCCGAGCACTGTAGAGCACTGCATGGTAGCGCAGAACGAGCAGCTCCTACCTCGGTGCCGTTCCTGGCTGCGCAGAAGCCTTTCGAACTCGGGGTCCGGTCGCGATCGGCGAGGTCTGGCGCGGCGAACCGCAGAGGCGTCCTCAAAGCCTGCGCACACGTCGCCTCTGGTCTAGAGTGACCCGGCGGCCTGGCCTGGAGCCCTAAACGCTTGGGTTTTGATGTTTCTTCCGTCTCGTATAGGGTGCCTACATGTTTTCGCTCCGCTTTAGGGTGGCGCCAACTTCTTGTTACCCTTTCCCAGATCCTCTCCCACCGCCATTTTTTCCACTTCTTATTTCGCTAAACGTACACAACGTTGGGTTCCTCGACACACCGGCAACAATGTGAGGCCACTTCCGTTTCCGTTCATAGGAGGAGTCGGAGGCTCAGCGGGATGGCGGTCGTCGTGGCTGTCGCTCTCTTCACTCGGGTATGGTGGCTAGAAGGGTATAACTCGGGTGTTTCATATTTCGAAGTTGCGAGCGGGAAGTGTGCGTTGCTTTTATCGAAACGCGAGTTCCCGGGACAAAATGGAACGCCACAGTACACATGACCGGCATTGAACGCCAAAACCTCGCCGTCGGAACGAGAGCGGTGAGCCCTCCTAGAACGAGGATTAGCGGCGTAGTCCGAGCGCACGACCGGCGAGTGTGACAAAATGGTCGACGACAACGGCGGAGTTGCCATGGTAGCGAGGTAGGCAACACTGGTTTGTCGGCAACAGATATCACAAACGTTGTCGCCACCCTAAACAGCGGAGCGGCGGAAGCTATGTAGGCACCCTAGTCTCGTAACTTCTTCCACGGCACCGAAGACAGCGGGCACGATGTTTACGTTCACTGAACGCGTCGAAAGACCCCCACGTGCGATGCACCGGAAACGTGGCGCGGCTGGTGCCGGAACCGGAACTGCCGGAACTGCGCTAACTTCGAGCTTTGACACGGCGTGGCGCCACCTTCGTGTAGGGCTTGGTGCGCATTCATGTAAACGTTGCCGCGTCGGCTTCGTTTGAAGAACAAGTGGAGTCGATGCGCTGAAGTCGCTTTCATGTAAACGAGGCTATATTGTTCGCGCTGCGCCCGCCAGCACGTGGTCACGCGGTCGCGAGCGGATGAGCTCTCGCTGCTCACTGATGAGAGAGCTTCACCGGAACCCCGCGCAGCCCCCTTGACGTCACAGCGCACGTGACTCGGAAGATGGTGAAGGACTTGAGAGGTGCCGAAAACATCAATATTTGTCCATTTTAAAAAAATAAAATATTAGGACATGCAGGCAAAAGTGTTTTTTGTTCTTTACTTCAGAAAGGTCGAGACACCAGCTCCCAAATTATTTAAGCAACAGCACTGGAACTGTTGCACAGCTCCTTTAACCCGTTTTGTTGGAGCCAACGCAGCGGTCGCCATAGCAACCCCTGTTGGGCCCCGTTAGCAAAGCGTTCTCATATAAACCGTGCAAAGCGCGTGTGCGTGGCCCAATAGGCAGCGTCACGTGTCACGTGTGACGTCGTTTCACGTGACGTCACACGTGAGCGTTGTGGGTTACCTGAAATTCCCGCGCGAGGTCACGTAGCGTGACGTCACACGTCCGCTGTGACGTCGTGACCCTATCGACCAATCATGATTTTCGGCTCTGCCGACGTCTGACTTTCTGCGAAACGAGTGGGCAGTACGGGGCAAAAATGTCCCCATTGTACATACACACGGCTTCAAGCCGGAAACCAAGCACGAAAGAGCGGCACAATCGCAGCCGGCTTCGCTTGCGGAGCCGGCGAGGAGCAGTGCGCCGGGCAAAGAGTCTAGCTCCGACGCTACTTTCATTTTGCTCTACCAGCTTACATAACAGCTGCCGGCTTCGAACAGTGGCAGGCAAAATTGCCAATTAAAACATAAAAAAGCATGCAACAAAACTTCAAAAAAACACAACGCTAAAATAAAAACGCAAGGCAATAATGACTTTCTAGTGCGATTTGCAGCTGCAATTTGTTTAGAAACAATGTAACAAATACAAGAGCCATTATGACGAAGCTCTGCTTTGACCCCATAATTGACGGCCTGTATACACATTTTCTACAAGGGCGCGCAGCCATCTTGAATGTCGTCACCTCTGGTATGCGTTAAGACGTCGTTTTGATCTCTCCAACGCCGGTGGAAGGTGTTCACGAAAAATATGCGCGATTGCCAGACATTCTTGTTTTGCCTCACCTACATTTGTTCGCATATATTCGAAATTGCAATGTTTTTGTTTTGTTTTTTTTGTTTTTTGCCCCGCATACCAGATACACGTAAAGGCCCGTTCACACTCTTACGACTAGGGGTGTCGCGAACCGGCCGAGGTTCGAGTTCGACCAGGTTCGACTTTTTCGAACTTTTAGTGGAAAATTCGACGAACCTTGTATTGAGGTTCGACTCGTGTGCGCATGCGCGACAGGCTGGCCAGTTGGCTTCGGATTGGATGGTGATGGCTAAGGGATGAATTAAGGGCAGCGTTGATTGGTTATTTCAGTTAATACAGTACAAAAACAAATAAGTTATTAACTTCTTCAGTGATTAGAATTGGTTTCTTTTAATTGCAACTGTTTATAAAATAAAATAACCATTTTCATAAAAAAAGTTCTCCAAACCTAGACATGCTTGTATCAAGGTCTGGCCACACTGTCCACAAAGTCGAACCGGTCGAATCTGGTGAAAAGTTCGAAGGTTCGTCGAACCAGTTCGACCCAGTCGAACCCCGAAAGTTCGACCTAAAAATCTGGTTCGACAAAAGTTCGCGACACCCCTACTTACGACCTCTTAAATCTTGATTCCTTACAGCCTCCTTAAACCAAAGGACACAGTATGGCGCCATCTATCGGGTTGCAGTATAAACTTGACAATCCGGCATATTTTCTATTTCTCTCGCGCATTATCCTTTCTTTCTTGTCTCGAAAACTTTTGGAAACGTTATAAACGAGCCTTTCTCATAGGTATTACGCACATTCGACCTCGAAAATGCCGCAAAACCGTCGCTCTTGTGAAATGCAGTTCCACGATCACCGCATAGATGGCGCCAGAAATGAAATTTTAGAAGTTTTAACAGATCTGGTCTCTCTCGGTCGAAGTCGGTCGCAAGAGTGTGAACGGGCCTTTAGGGTCTGTTCACCTCTTGCAACGAGTTCGACCGAGAAGACCAAACCGGTTCTTAAGCCTCTTGCGATCTCTTAGGACCAGCTCCGCTGCAGCCGAGATGGTCCTAAGAGATCGCAAGAGGCTTAAAAACCGGTTTGGTCCTCTCTCGATCAAACTCGGTCGCAAGAGTTTGAACGGGCCTTTACAGAACGAAAGGAAACGAAAGACGTTTTTACCAACGAACTGTTTTACAAACAAGACCGTGTTTGCCCACACATATCCGGAAGAGGGGCGCAGTACCGAGCAAGGGCAAGAGGACCAAAACCACAAACCTTCCCAAGTTTTGCGTTGTCCGTCCCATTTTTCCCCTCGCTTTCATTGAGAAGTTTTCACGGGACTCTGTTGCTTCCCAGGGTGCATGCACCGCCTTGAGATCTTAGTGCTCCTGGATTGCCAGGAGGAGGAGCCGCTTGTGGTAACTGAAGTAGTCACCAGTGAGAGGAAGTTTATCGCGCCGGTATACGCTATCCACTGGATGCTTTGCGAAGTCGTGACATCATACGCCCGCATGCGCTATTCATGGGTGTGCTAAGATCCGCCCCGTAAGGTCGTGAGATCACGTGTGGAGGAGTCAGCTGCCCGCGTCGACGGTCAGCCAGATACCGCAAGCTCCCGTGAATCTTACTTAGTGCAGCTGCTATGCGTTCATGTTCACGTCCTCCTCGTGGCACGGTCCGGAGTTCGATTCCCGCTGAGCCGCTTGATCAATCGATCTTCTTACGATTAAGCAATCCTAGTCATAATTACGTACGATGAATTATGTCGAACTATGGTTTATATGCCTGCTATATGTATGCTTCGATGTTGCCTTGGCCCGCGTGTAACGCATTTTCGTCACGATCGAGCGAGACGCTTTTCGCACGAAACCATTAACATAATTTTTGTAAAAAAAAAAAAAAGAAAAAGTATAGTCGAAAAAAGCCGTTTTTGTTACGTTGATGCACTGAAACATCGTATTAGCAGAACGCAGAAATTGCGTGTATGCGAGCGAAAACGATGAACGCGCGCAACACGCGGATGAACGCAGGACTCGGCGAGGGTATACCGACACGTAAAGAGGGAGTGGGTCTCCCGTCAGAGCTCGTGAACGTTTCGGCTTCGCCATACGTCCACGACTGACGCATTGTCGCGGCCATCTGACTGCGCCGGGAGTCAAAGTCACTTCAAGGTCACGAGGCTCCGACGGCGGAAATAGAAGAGAAAAACTGCACGCATAAGGATGCACGAACAATACGCAGAAAAGAAAATGTGACACACGAGCGATCGTTCTCCGGTGCCCGTGGCGCAAGACGAGAGAGAGAAGGGTGTTTGACGGAGCACGAACTAAACGCCGACCTCACAAGTGTATAGTGAATAAGCTAACGCCATAAATGGAGATCATCAGCTAACGACACAACACGAGTTATCAGCTATCGCCATTGCATGGAGTCAACAGTCACTAATATAGCTGAGCTAATAAGCCAACGCCATAATTGTAATTATCACCTCATGTCATTACATGGAATTACCAGCAAAAGGCTGCTTCTCACGGTTGCGATCGACTGCGATCAACTGCGCGATGATCTTATATTGTTTCCAACTCGTCCATCAAAAATAATTTAAAAATCAAGACTTGAGGCTTCAGAGATTGCGCTAGGCGTTCCTCTTTCCAGGCAAGTAATCGGCTGTAACTCTAAAACGAAGAACCGTAATCATTACGTATATACGCCTATCTTCCTCAGCCTTCAAATGCCGCTTATATCTCAATTTTCCAGGAGCAAGAAAAAGAAAATTCACGCAGGGTTTTACAGATTCATCAAATCAGTTCTCACACCAGACCGCTTCGTGACGATCGAGGGTCAACCACTTTCGGAAACGACGAGACAGCACCATTAATTCGTAATGTACAGCGGTGCTAAACCGTCGTAGCGGAAACAGGGCTATTTCTAGAACTGCTACAAGTTTTCCACCGCTTCTTTCTCTCTTTAGCCCTTCCCTCCCCCTTGAACAATTAGTGTGTTTCTTTCTGAGAGGATTACGGGAATACGAGTGCAACAATGATCCGCAAATGGACAACCTCGAAACCCTCAGTGGCAGCCAGGTGTACGGGGTAAGGAGCATTCGCGAGAGAGCAACGGTACTGAACCACATCGAACGGCGTCGACGGGCATTCATCTTCATATCAAAGGACGTGATCAGGCGCCCGCGTTGCAACAACATGCCTCACTGAAAGAGGGAGCGCGCAGACGAGCTGTGAGACGGTGCGGGTCGTCCCTCTACTTTCGTGTCTTCTCTTTCCCCCTCTTGTCTCAGGTTCTGTGACGTCAACATGCCTCAGTTCGCTGTTGAAGCCTCAACTTCGATTCGGCTGGAAGATTTCGTTTGAAATCAAAGTTCGGTATACGGTTGACTAAAGCCCCTCTATCCTGGGAAAAGTGGCGCCATTCGTTGTTGTAGAAATGCTCGAAGGCACGTGCCGCGCTGCCACACTGTGAAAAAATTTTGCACCCTTTAGGATTACTTTTGTGCTGAGGACACCCTTTCTACACCCTTTTGTTTTGTATGTTTTTTGAAAATGGGTGTAGCCATCGCCTGAACGCCCTTAAAACACCCATGCACCTTTTAAGGGTGCATAGGTGCAAAGGTGTTGAAGATTGGTAGGGTGTACGGGTGCATTTATATGCTGAACCTGGCCACGTCGTAGTTTCGAATTATATTTGTTCTGTTTTTACAAACGTAGTAACTATTTAAATAAATATGTTTTATATTTTGATGACTTTTTGTTACATTTTGACCAAGTTTAATTTCATTATTAACGAAGCACGACCTTTAGCAACTTTTAGAAAAGTGGCCGGCTGTAGCCGTATTTTCATCCGGGTGTCGCATTAGCATCGTGGTTCGCGATTCGAACGTTGGGTAGCAATAAGGGTTAGCTCATTAGTTAGCCGAAGTTCGGCGCCTTCGGATACCGAAATGTCGGTTACGTGCCTCCTAACGGTGGCCACTAATGGTGCATGTCGGAAGTTGACACTTGAAGAAGCCAGCTTGCGTGGTATAAAGGCCTCCGCAAGCGCTTGCAGTCTTCTGACTTCAGAGATAGACTTCGAGAGGGACAGATTTCAGGTAATGTGAACATATTTGAAAAAATTCGAACACTGCTTGTGCATACATAGGTCTCTTAATGCTGGATTCTTGTGACATGTGATAGTGTGTATTTTTGAATTTCTATAACGTATTGTCGCCGACGGCTTGGTTCCGATTCCCGCCCTGTGTCGTCATCTGCACGAGCCATGGGTAAAGCAACTTACTGTCAGCCAAGAAAGGCCGTTTTGCTGGTGCGAAAGAATGCTTGTGAGAGCTGTCTGCACGTGTTCGACAGCAGTGACCACATCGATGGTGGCCAGTGAATACCTCCTATACGTTGGAAAAAATCAATCTCAACATTGAATTAATCAAGACCTAAGTGACCTATGTTGAGATCGCGATCACTGGCTTGTGCGGAATTCATGAATCTTGCCTGCTCTCGTTCTGTTGCTGCTATTTCTAGTTGTTTCTAGCTGTCCACGACGGCCAGCTCTGCATGCAAATACTGTATTTGAAGTGTGTTTCTATCTTTTATAATTGTGCAAGATTTTTGTTTTCTAAAATATTTCAGTTTTTCCACGACTTTAACATGCTACTCAAGAAACATGAAGCTGCAGCTGTGGTGGAAAGGATGCAAACTGTCCTGGGCCTAGCCCTCGGGGATCGCTTGGGAGCCAAAAGAAAGGACATGATATTTGTTCTGGAGGCTGACAAGGTGACAGCTAGCGCAAGGCGCAAGAAACGTATGTTCATCAAGACTTGTTAAAAATGCAGTGCGGCCATGTTGTGTCGTTAGTGTTTGCAGTAGCCTACTAAGAATTCCATGCTGCTTTGTGCAAGTTTAGAGTCACCATGGTGCACATCAGTGTTCTATGATACAACAGTGACCCAAGACATCCTTGTTTCCTAGGATCATTCTTGGTATGCAGTGTATTTACTGAAACCGCTCAGCACAGAAGCGTCATTACCATTGTAAGGTTCTCTGAGCAATTGAATTAGTGAACTTATCCACCTCGAGATGAAACCATACTGCCACTAAAAGACAGAAATGGTAACTGCCTATACTTTTACTTCTTAGTTGCTTGTTGTGGAAAAAGATGCATTCAACATCAATTGTTCAGTTTATCCGAATAGAGGCTCAGCGAGGTTTTACAGCAGACGGAGGTGTAATAGCTGATCAAGCTGATGTTTATAATTGGGAATGCACGTGGTGGACATTTAATTCGATAATGCTGTGATTTACTGAAGAATGACATATTTCCCACTAGAATTACTTACAAACTACAATATTCAACAGAATACTTAGCATTCTCTGGCGAATGGTTTTAGAAAGCCGTAGGGTGACCTTGTCTCGTCCACGCTTTGATGGTAGCGCGACAGTAGCGCCGCCTCCTTGTGTATCTCAGGGCGAATTGCCTTTATAAAGATTTCCAAATTTTCCGAGCAATCGTTTTTATACTTACAGTGCTCTAAATCTTGCTTTAATATTTCAGCTTATCATGCGACAGGTCTGAATTTGCTACCAATATTTGTCATGAGAGGAACCAACTTGTTTTAGTTGAAAAATATTTACAAGATACGCTTTGGATGAGGGGGTAGGAGTAAACAAGGAATGCGAGAAACAAGATGAGGACGAGAAAGAGCACCAAGTAAAGAAAGGACTAGTCTTCCTCGAGTGTCTAGTCTTTTTGGTTCTTAAGCACCACAAAGTTTAAATTTAAAGAAAAATTAAGGAGTATGTGATGTGTTCATATTGCAGACATCCGGGCTGTACGAACCTTGCAACTCTTGGCGAAACTTGTTCATCAACCAAGAGCAATGGAAGCAATGTTTGTTCCTCTGGTAAGTTTATGCAACATAGAGCTATCCTGAAAACTTGAAAGTGAAATGCAGATATACCATCCCTCTCATAACTGTGTGCTACATTAGCTGAACTACAGATCACGTTTTCTTACAGGTCCGTCTCTCACGTGGATAAGACAACAATAGTTGCGGTAATTAGGTGAAGCAGCACTGCACATATTCTGTGGCTTAAATTCTTTGCCTTGTTTGCTGTGCCAGATGTATCGCAAAAGTTAAAACGGGGTTTGAGACAAAAAGAAAAGGAAACTGTTTTCCACAAAATGATCTATAAATCACAGAGAGCTGAAAATTTGAGCAAAATGTGACTGAAGGTACAATCAAAATCTCGCTTTGCGTGAACATGGAGGTGCATGACTGGGTACTTTCGTGTTTATGGAAAGCATATTACGACTGTACATGATCGTTTGATAAGCACTAGGCGCTTCAATTTTTTTTTCTGGAGTGGTAAAGCCCAAGACAATGTATCACATTCAAAGGGCTCTTTAGTTATCAATATAATTTTGGCATACGGCGTGCAAGTGTGTCTGCTGCTCGCGCACCTACTGTGTTTGTTTACACCCGACTTGTAGACACATGCTTTCGTTTACGTCCCGGTTTTAGCCTATTACAGCTCGCAATAAAATGACGAGTCAGTGCATTTGTAGTGTCTCAGAGCATTTACAAGGCGTATCTTGATTGCTGTGCTTTCTTTCTTCTTTTTTTTTTCACCAAAGCTTGCACGAATGTTTTCACGCACAAAAGACACATTTTTGTTTGCTTGAACGTCTATAGCGTAAGTGTTTCAGACTGGATGATGGGCAGGCCTGGCTTGCTCCAAACTGTGCTATTGTGACTCTAAACTGCTGCTCCGGACTGTCTTTTTCTATGCAGGAAGGAGAGAAACCGTGTACACCATGCATCGCTTACAGTGGCACCTCTGTTGAGCAGGCAGACGACCTGTTCCTTTGCATCGAGAAGCAGCAGTTACTGCGTGTGATTGATGCTGAGCAAGGCATTGCTGCAGTGATGGCGGCATACTATCTTTTTGACATCAACTATGCTACAGCAGCACACGGTTTATGCTGCGTTGTAGAACATTTATTGTTTGGTGTTCGTGTTACAAAACCAAGGTGCGCAACACAGCGCTTCATCTCTTCTTACGTGGCAGAGTTCTCCAGTGTTCAGCTGCAGGCTTCTGCCAAATAAGCGATGATCTGCTCACAAACCAACGTGTTTTAAAGAAACAATAAATTTTTCGACTAATTGTTCTGCTCTGTGTGTTCTTTAAATGACTATACTCGAGCATAGCTTTCTGTGGCAATACAGCCGGAGCTGAGGATGGCGGGTGGCAACTGGGAGACAGTGCGGAGCGCAGCCATTGGCTGCGATATGAAAGCAGCCGATGACTGCGCTCCGCACCGGCGCCCAATTAACCCCGGTCACCCACAGCTCCGATTGCATTGCCACAGAAAGTTGTCCTCGAGTATTCCAGACCTACAATGACCACCAGAAGTATCGCATGCATCAATAAGGCTCAATAGGGGTTATAAGGCTTCCTAAAATTTGCACCCTTTTAGCACCCTTATAACACCCTTATATCAAAGGGTGGTGACAGGCTGCAAACACCCCTTATTGATAAAGGTGCACGTTGAACCACAACACCCATGAAAAGGGGTGTGTAGTCATTCGGAAGCACCCTTTTTTAGGGGTGCAAGGGGGTGAGTTATAGACACGAAAATGCACCTTTAAGGGTGCAAATTTTTT